>DWGR01000278.1:0-25763 GCA_018247715.1 Heliconius burneyi
GTGTGACTGTGAACCGATTGGTTATGGGTTCGATCCCCACTCGAGGAAAAGAAATATTAATTTAAATTTCCATTTCTTCGCTCTGGTATCGAGGCAAAGGGCGGCGTTGTGTCCCGTCACTGAACACGCAATGCCTCCAGAATTCGGCGGAAAGTGGGGAACGGAGTGTCTCAACACCAGGTTCACTCTGCTATCCCCTAAAATTATAATTGCCAAATTTAATAGTATTGAGATAATAATTGCAGGAGGGTCAAACTCAGTTTCTTAGATTTTTTTTATGGTACAAGGACAAGGCAACCGAGCGTTGGGTTCACCTGAAGGTAAGTAATCACCGTCGTCCACGACCCCGTGCAACACCAGAGGAGCTACAGGTGCATTACCGGCCTGGTAAGGTGGAGGTAGACGCGCTTTTTGCGTACCTTCACCCATATCATATCGACTTGGAAACACTGCCGCGGGTAGGCCATTCCACAGTTCCGTGGCGCATGGAAGGAAATTTCTACGAAACCGCACAGTAGTAGAGTGCCATGTATCCAGGTGGTATGGATGATATTTAAGTTTGTGATGTACTGTGCGGTTGGAAAATTCGGCGGCAGGTAACAGGTCAAACAGTTCTTCAGAACACTCCCCATCATAAATGCGATAGAGAACGCACAGCGAGGAGACGTCTCTACGCAAAGCCAAAGGGTCAAGCCTTTCATAGCTCATTGGATCCCTAATGATTCGAACGGCTCTTCGTTGTATGCGATCAAATGGGTCGAGCTAATACTGGGGTGCACCAGCCCAGTGATGAGAACAGTAGTCCATATGAGGCCGAACCTGTACCCTATATAGGGCCAAACGGTGTTTTGGCGTAAAGTACCGTCTCACTCTGTTGATGACCCCCAGTTTCTTCGAGGCCAACTTGGCGTTGCTTTGCAGGTGATCGCGATACTGGCAGTCACTCGAAACATTAAGGCCCAATAGTTCAGTTTTTTTAGTGGTTAACGCGCAAACTTGTGTCTTCAGGTGGTTAAATTGAACCAAGTTCCTTTCACCCCACGTTTTCATTTCATTACATCGTTACATGTTAACCTTATAAAAACTGAGTTTATATAAAAAATCATTATTAATAATAATAAACGTGAGGGCTTTGTTGTGGGTAATGGCAAACTGGGGGGCAATCGAACGGGATGTTATTGTAAACGCACTGGTTATGAATTTGACTCCCACTCTAGGGAAAGAAGTATTTCTATTTCCTCCATCTGTTCGCCACTCAACACATGTTTCGAAAATAAGGGAGAAATTGGGAAACCAAGTATCCTAGCATTTTCCTGTGGTTCCCTGTGTATATCCCGCTATATGCAGGTTACAATGTGACATTAAAAAGCACAACCAAATTCATCTATCACTCTTTCGTTTAAAGCAAAATATTTTTCTTCAATTGCCCCCAGTTTGTTATTTTGAATACAAAATACATGAACCATTGCCAATGCAACAAAGCTTTGTATTAAACATGAATTCCCGCGCGCTCTTTGACGTTACATAGAAATAAATATACGCTGTAATTGATAGGAGTTTCAAAATACTGTTTTATACTGTTGTGTATTGAAATTCTAAAATAAAATTCCCTTGTATTCTATTATTATAAGTAAGATGGTTGCGGGTTGGATACCCACTCGGGGGAATGATTTTCACAATTGAGAGATTATGATTTGTTTTATTATCGGAGTTGAACGCTGCACCCAGCGCTACCAGACCGATAAAATAGGAACATTTCTAATGTACTTATGGACATCAAATCCACAGCCGTCGCGCAAAATGAGAGGGTGTGATGTGATACAGCAGCGAAACAGTGACTTGTATTGAAAATTATTTTGCTATTTATAGACAGATATTGTTAACAACTTACTATAAAAGAGTATTGAGTTTCACGTCGACTCTTCCCAGAACTATCTTCCGCCCGGTAGTTCCCGTCGGACTGACAACTTTGATGTTTTTTACATTACTTGATGCTTGAAAAGATACTTTTTTAATAAAGAATATCATGAAGTTTGTGTTTTTGTTTATTATTATTACTTTATTTTTTCCTTTTCTTTCTTGTTGTTCCCATTGTCGGTTCCCATTTGGGCTAATTATTGCGAGTGGGACTCCCCACCGAGGGTTCTGTATCAATTTTATTATTGCAGGTAAACGGCAAACATACCTATAAATTTCAATATGTCATTTGCCCTTTACTTACTCGATTTCTTTTTAGAAAATTGTAAATCTACGAGAGTACCATAGTATCATATAGGCTTTGATGAAAAATCTAACTTAAGCATAACGCTACAAGACCAACTAATAAATGCCCATATTTTGATTTCGATCGATGTTAACTTAGAAACTTTCTTTCTGCTTTTTAAGGAGCTCGTAAAATTCGATATTAGGTATTAATTTCAGCTCGATTTATTCTCATTTTCGCTCTACCTGATGTTGAGTGTAATGTTTTTAATAGATGGACAAATAGACAAGCCGACAGGCAGGGTTTTATTATTAGAATTTTAGGATACCGAACCCTAAGCAAGACACACGAAAATAAAATTAGCTTAAATTATAAATCAAAAGTAAAATGTAATGATATGTACATGAATTTAGATGATTAAAGATTAAGTTGAGTGCTGCGTTAGCATTAGACGCAGTTAGATGCACTAATGCAACGCTATTCAAATGTACGGAGAGTGTTAGCGTTCTTGTCTCACTTACGGATATTATACGTGAGGATCAATTATTTTATTTAGGCTTTTGTGGCGCAGCGATATTTCTTCTGATTGTATGAGAGGCTGTGGGTTTGATTCCTACTCGAGGGAATGGATTATTTTCATTTCCTCGGTTTGTTAATACGATATAGTGTAGCGTTAAATTTTGACGAAGATGGGGAACGGAGTGTCTAGGCACTAGGCTTTCTCTGCTATGTGGGATAAATTGTGAAGCAACAATAAATATATACATAATAATTATATTTAGAAAAAATATTTAAAAAATTTTAGAAGTATAAACCATAAGAAATACCTGGTCCTCTTTTTATCGCCGCTATAGATAGTGGTCCAGTCAACTCCATTCAATTTACTTTCTCTTGTAGATTAGCAAAAAGGGTATATTGTTATGGAAATACTCTGAAATATAACGTTCTTTGTGAAGTGTATTGAATTGAATTACTTTTAAAATGTTCGCGTTAAAACAACGGAAGTACTCTTGACTATATCTGTCCATTTTAAATATTTTATATTATTTTATAAAAGTTTCACATATCACACATAGCAGGGTAGGCAGATGAAACCTAGTGTCACTAGAGACCTAGTGTTAAGACACTCCTAAAATTCCTACGGAAATGTGAAATAACAGGATTTTACAGCTTATAGTCCATGCAGAGGTCTGGTCGTAGTGCAGTAGTATAATCATAAGATTGTAAGTGCGACAGGTTGTTTGTTCGATTTCCACTCGAGGGACTGATACATTTATTATTTTCAAATCCTCGCTGTGGTAATGAAATAAAACGAGGCTTTGAATTTCGCCACTGAACATGCAATGCCTCCAAAATTCGGCGGAAAGTGAGGACCGGAAGGATCTTAATACCAAGTTCTCAGGTTCCCTATGCCTATCTTGCTATTTACGAGATACAGGTAAAGCTACAAAAAATATATAACCAATGGAGGTAATCAATGACATCTACACGAACGAAAGGTTGTTGTAAAGTAAAAGCTGTTACATATTCTCGTTTATCGTCATGTAGCGGTACTTCTAGACTACTAAAATTAAGAGTGCAAAGTAATACGAAATGAAAGAAAGCTTAATCTTTTCAATCTCCATTGTAACATGTCACACAACACGCCGCGTAAAGTAAAGTTAAATGAAATCGCAGCTTTGAAGTTGGAAACTTTCATAATTTCTGTTTAATACCTACTTACGAGTTCTTGTACTGTACTTGTATGGATATCGTTGCGAGAGACATTATTTCAGTTCAGTTCAAAAGTCAAATACTGTGTTATCATATTTGGAAGTCAATATATCTATAATTATTTTATTATCAAACACTTTTATTTATTATTTTTTTAAGCATCCCGCATATAGTAGGGAGGAGAGGATGAAGAGGGAATCTGAAAACCTAATGTTAAGGCGCTTTCATTTCCACTGAATTATTTTGGCATTGCGTGTTTAGAGGCTGAACGCAGCGCTTTGTCTCGTTACCATGGGGACGAAATGAAAGTATTAAATATTAGATTCCCCCAACTGGGAATCGAACCTGGACTGCCGCGTTTACAGTCGCACGCTTATGCTCCTGCGGTGCGACAGCAGTATATCTCTATCTGACATAGAAAAAAAGAAAATGACGCGATTAAAGCTATTTAAAATTATCTTACTGAGCCATAAATTCGCGATTTAAATAATCTAACATTATATAAACATGATTTTCACTAAAATATACTGAACAAATATAATGATACAATATGGAGCAAGTAAAGGATTTCATGAGGAGATTATATTCTTGCGCATGGAATCTTTTATATCTTGCTATAGTCTATGAGGCGATTGCATAAAACGATCAGTGTTCAAAAATTTCAATGTATTAGCAGCCACCGTAAAAAGACTACAAATTTTATTGTTAGTACTGTTATACTATTTATTTATTTGTTTGATTGTAAACACGACGGTAATAGTAGAGTTCAATTCCTGCCTTGAAAATACAAATTGCGGCGTTAGATTCGTCTCGAATCGTTAAAAGAAAAGTGAAGAACGAGAGAGGTGAAAAGAAATACTTTAATAAACGAGATGAAACGTTTAAAATAGTTACAAATTTTAAGCGTAATTTTCTTATTTACTTATATGTTATTTTTAAATACTTAGTTATTTTTCCAGATGATTTCATAGCCTTATATATTTTTTGTTATATTGTAGACGAGCAATATTATTATCTGCTTAATTTAAGTTCTAATATTTAAGATAATTATAAGTTAGTTCATTAGCTGTCAGACAACACTATTGGATATTAAGTTATTGAGGTCACGTTGTCGTTGATAAGATTAACTAATTAGTACCTATACTGAAAAATTAAAGAGTTCGTCTGGTTAAGCGCGTTAATCTTTGGAACCAGGTAGGCTTGAATTAAAAAATACTTTCGTATTGGATACTAGGGAAGGCTATTATGACTACGAGTAAAAGACATTTAATAAATAAGATAATTTATTAATATTAATGTGATTTTTTTAATTAAGTAATTTACATACACGAAATAGAGTAGACACTCTGTTCTCATTTAGATATTACCCAATTTCGGAAGCATCGCATGTTGAGTGGCTGAACGAACGACGTTAATGTATTGTGTCGTCCTGTAGTTGGTTACTATATTTGTCACCTTAGTGTTACTATAGACTAATAACAATATATGCGATGGCTGTAAATCTGATCAATATTTGGAGTTTTGTTTCCAATATCCAGTATCTACAGTGTGTTTGCAAAATAAACAGAATATCTAATAGAATATATAGGCCTTGTAAGCTTGTGACTTGTAGGCCTTTGAGACCCTCAAGGCGCAGTGGCTGATGCGTATAACTGTAACGCGTCGGTTGTGCCTTCTGTTCCTAATCGGGGAATTCAATACATAATATGTGATTTTTCTTGTTTTGAAATGAACATAAAAGGCTCCGTTGTGTTCCATCACTATGCCAGTATGCACTTAGCCATACCTCAAAATGCGGCAAAAAGTGGGAAACGGAGTGTTTTAATACTAGTTTCCCAGTTGACCTCTGCCTGCCTTGGTATATGCGGAATAAAGCGTGAAACTAAAAACCCATTCGTTGTACTATAATGAAATTTTATATTAAATAGAACTACTCCACCGAGTCAAATTCAAATTTACAATTCTCATCCGCTATTAAATACACTCGAACTGCAATATCAATATTACATATTTCATATAAAATTTAATATTACAAAAGGTGTTGATGCATATGAGTACATGCGTTGTAACGCTAACTACATTTTCAATCTGTGAATTGATTGTGTGCGACTATTGTCAGGAAAAAATAAATTTAATTGGTAGTAGTGTATCACTTAAAGTTACTGAAAGTTAAATATTCATTATAGTTATAATATTTATGATTAAGGATAAGGCTTAAGTAAATATAAGAATGAATATTTGCATATGATAAATACTTAACTTTAAGTAAATGTTAGTGTTTAAATATATTCCGTCTCCGCTAGTCTCATACAACTGCCCCTAAGACTATGTCTGCTTACGAGCAAGATAAAGATGTTAGAAGTGACGTCAATATGAGTCTTAATGCGGATTAATCCTGATCTCTCGCTCGAGATAGGTTTATCTAACTTTACTTTCTCATGTTGAAGAGTTTCAATGAAATGGATACGGAGTGCTTAGAATGGTACAGCGGTTGGGATAAAATATTATTTTTAAATTTTGAATACGTAAAGAAGTCTAGTAACTATGTAATAAAATTTAAAAAAAAATACATTATTATTATTAATTAATATGACTCCATCGTCATCAAACTAAGTAAGTTTTACGTATTTTAGGTGACAATACAATAATAATTATGATATAATCGAGCTGATCTGATGATGAAGGCAGGATAAAGGCCTATTTGGTAGTTATTAATAAACTGTTTAAGTTTAGGCATGGCAGCTTGCTTTTTATTATTTTTTAAAATATATATTTATAGTTTTGTATTTACATTTTTTAAAGTGTATTTTGCATATAAAGATACATACATAAGAATTTATTTGACTATAAAATATCAATAAATATAAGGGTATAAAACTTAACTTTTAGTGTATGACGTATCGTAGTAGTAAAATAACATTCGATGCTTATATTAAAAATAAACATAAAAATATTATTACTTGAAAGCCAGTTAAAGCCTCCGCGGCGCAGAGATATAGCGTCTGACTGTAAATACACTTATGATTATGATTATAGGTTCGATTCCTACTCGTGAAACAAGTTTCATTCCGTATTTAAAATACAAAGGGCTGAACAAGCAATATTTCAACTACGAGGCGGAAAGTGTGGTAAGGAGCCCCTATCACTAGATTCCCTGCTCTCCTACATATATAGGGAATACATTAAAATACAGCTGTAAAAAAGTATGGGAGATATAAAATATGGATATTATATGTGAGGCCAGTAGTGGCGCAATGCCTTCATTATTAATTCAAAGGTAAGTTGGTAACGAAATTGTCTTAATGAGAACGGAGTGTCTTAACACTTGTGTTCTTAGGTTCCTACATAGCACAGTAGGCAGAGGGAACATCGGAATCTAGTGTAAGGAATTCTGGACGTGTTGCGTGTTGAGCAGTGAAACTCAACCGTGCTTTATCTCGTTACCAAAGCGAAGGAAAAAATATAAAACATTACATTTTCTATTATTTCTTTTCGGAATCGAACTCACTACCTGTCGCGTTTACACTACTTGCGCAATGGCGCGACGGTCTTAAATTATTTTATTATATTTACTGTGAATGCTAAAAGATACGTAAACACATATACCGAGTTCCTTATTATTTAATTTTGCTTGTTTGTTGTCGTCAGAAATTATGACGATAACAAACTAAACTAAGATTATAATCCATAATGTTTACAATAAAAATGACTTAAGAAATATACAATAACAATTACTTAATAAAATACTTATACATACAAGCTCGTAGTTCGTAGCTCGTAGCAAAGGATCAGACCATTGTCGCCGTAGTCAAGTAAATTACTCTATCACACGGTTAGCCTGTAGGCATCAGGTAATTCTGTGGCTGATGTAATTTAAGATTTTAAATGTACTGTATCTAAGATAACTATAATTAAAATAATAATATATTTTATTTAAATTTGAAAAATAGTATTTATTTTAAAAAGCGTATTTTGGTTTTGCAAAATGCTATTTTGTTTTTGTGAAAGTAAAATATAAAATTAACAGAAAATCTTTTATTAGTACTTTTCTATACTAAAAAATAATTTATCAAATTAACTTACTTATAAACATGATAAATTTATTTTTTTCTAAGAAACTATTGGATAGTTTCATTTGTGCCTTATGACTTATAATCACTTAGTAAAGGAATTATTTTTTTACTTAAAAATTAAATCTTACTTACGCTTACTATCTATAAAAATAGAGTATAAATTGTACAGAAAATGTCACAAGCTACGAAATAAAATGACCGAGTCAGTAAAACCGTAGAAATGGACAGAAAACAGGAAGTTATAAATATATTTTGATACCGGATGTAGCTACGACAAGTTGTGTTTATACCACACTTTTAGTATACTAGACGCCACCGTGATTCATTTAGGAGCTCTTTCATTTATATACGACGAATGTGGGTTCGATCACATTTGGGGTCAAATCTATAAAATAGGTCATGTTGATTTCTATGATGTAGCCAGTATGTAAATATATATATATATAGATACGCAGACAGATAGACACATGAACAAGCAGCGAAGTTTACAAAATTCCTTTATAGGGCCCTCTTTTACCCTTTAGGCGTGGAGCCCTAAAAAGAAAATGCGCGAAGATGTAAATAAACTCCAAGTAATACTGGTAAAATCCAAAATTGAAAATTTTGCAGAGAGTAGGGAAGGACGTGCTTTACCACTATGTCTGCCTTCCCCGTTAGATGAAGCATTTAGCTTGAAGCTTTAAAAGCACTTTTCCTTTAGTAGTCACTAAACCCACAACCACTATTTGTAATCTATGACGTCCCATCAACAAAACTTCTAAGGTAAGCTTATTTAAATTTCATTTGAGTAGTGATCATTAGCTCTGACTAACGTACTTCGACACTAATCCCAAAGTTGAATGGAAACTTGAACTTTACTTATTAACGTTGAACTTTCGTACACCATAAGCAGCTTTAGCACAATTGTAAAGCTTTTAAATTTAAATGGAAGATTGTATTTATTTTATATGGATTTATTAATTTGTTTAGCGGAACTGAGCGCCGCACTTTGTGACAGTTCATAATTTGCTGTGTATTTATTCTATTCTTCGATAAATGAGGCCGTCGTGGCGAAAAAAAAGTATCTGACTATTGACTGTAGATGCAATGATTGAAGGTTCGTTTCCCACTCACAGGACAAAAAAATACTTCCACTTCCTCATTACGGAAATAAGAAAAACCAAGGCATTAGGGTTTCTCTGACCAAGAGCCAGGCCTTCATTCAGGCCTTCATTCCGTGTAGACCCCCTACACGGAATGAATTGTGAAGAATGCCGCAGAAAGTGGGAAACGCAAGTGTCGTTATGGGAACAGAGTGTCACAACAATAGGTTCTCAGGATTCCTCTGGTTACTCTCCTACGTGCCTAAAACAGCGTGAATCTATAAAAAACTATTACTACAGTAATCAGAATGCAAGACACTCATAATGCTTGTTGGCAGCACTAGAGCCATACAATCAGCTATACTTCCACTTGGTTTTAAGCCAAAACATAAAAACGTGAATGGAAACAACTTTAATCATCTAAACTGATGGTAATTCGTCGTTTTACTTGCTTTTTAGAATCAAAGGAAAATCATAAGAGAACGAAATTAAAAAAAAAACACATTCACGCTGGTTCCAGCAGTTCCAGGTCATAGAGTCGACACTTTACTTCACACACACTTTCTAGCAAACTTTTGAGAATTTGCGTGTAGCAGACAGAACTCAACGCCGCGTTCTGGCCAGCAAAGCGTAGCGTAATCGATTTTATAGCCGTGACGTGTAGAAGAAGACGCTGTGCCTACGTTAATATGTATATAGACGGATACGTGACAGTTTGTGATTGTTTGTCGATTTGCACTCAGGGTAACAACTTAGTAAATACTCGCTCGGGTGAGAAGGTAAAGCGCGATGTTAAGCTTCGCCATAAGATATGTCTCAAAAAATGGGTAAGGGGTAATGAATTTTTGTTGTCTGCTGCTATACACCACAAAAAGCGTGGATGTTAAAACACTCAAAACTTGCAATAACAGTCCCCATGCTAATTTATAGAAAGTTGACAATCGTGTATTTACTACGAGGGCACACGCGTGAGACTGAAAACACGATGGTAGTGGGTTCAATTCTCAATATGTATTAATCTACGTTATAGGTTTTTTTTTATCGAGACATTCCCATGTTTTTGCTTTACGGGACTTACGCTACTTACGTTACTACGCTTTACTTTTACGGGATACTACACCCGCACATCGCAGGGTAGGCAGAGGGGCTCCCTCTGCCTAGTGTTAAGACACTCCGTTCCCATTAACACAATTCCGTTCCCCACTTCCCATCGAAATCTGGAGGCATTGCGTGTTGAACGACGGCGCTCAACGCCTGCCTCGCGCCTTGGGTATTCGACCTACAAATCTGTCGCGCTTACAATCGCATGTTTGTGACCGTGTACAAGAACAAAACTAGTAGAAAAGCACACTGATACTGCTTAATAATATTTGTAGTCTATTATTTGCTCCCGCCCTACATTATAAATATATTTAACATCAACAATTTTAATGAACTTCAAGAAACAACAAGCTTTCTTCGCTGCTTGCTTTATTCGCTTCGCTTCGAGCGCTTTCAAAGATTTCCTAGTTCCGCAAACACATCGGATATATTAAGTTTATATTGCGCGTTGTTGGAAGTAGAAAGTCCACTTACATTAAAGTGCTATTGCTATATATAGCTTTTAAAGTGTCCAAGCAATAATATATGTTTACATTAGCTATCTGAGGCTAGTCGTAGCGCAGAATCACGAGCATAGGTTCGATTTCCACGTGAAGTAATTAAATATTTAATTTTTTCAGTTTCGTTTTGAATCAAAACGCGGCGATGAGTTACGCCACTAAACACACAATGCCTTCAAAAATCGGCGGTAAGTGAGATGCGGAGTTTCTTAACACTAGATTGCCTCTGTCTACCCCGCTACATGCGGTATATAGCGTGAAACTGAAAAAAGTTATCAACAGTATCTGAACAGTTTGTTTGAATGATTACTCTTTGGATCAACGGCTCAGTTTGAAAAAATATTTTTGTGTGGGATAGTCAATATACTCGTATATGGGTCTAAATATGAACGTGTATATTTTTATTTACTTTGATGCTGTATTTTGCATATAATAACCCTATTATATATATATATATATAGGCAGAGGGAACCTTTGGTACACTCCATTCCTCACTTTCCGCCGAATTTTCGAGGCATTGCATAATGAGTGGCAGAACTCAACGCTGCATCTTGCCTCAACAACAGAGCGAAGAAATGGAAATATAAACGTAAATAAATATTTCACTTCCTTGAGTGGGGATTGAACCCACAACCGTCGCGTTACAGTCATACCCTTGTGCGCTGCGCTACCACGGCTTTTACAAATTCAAACATTAACCGACTTAATTATGATTATTAAACATAAAAATAAATTCAGCTTCACGCTATATCCTGCACACAGTAGGGTAGGCAGAGGGAACCCAGTTTCAAGACACTCCGTTCCCCACTTTCTGCCGTATTCTGGAGGCATTGCGTGCTAAGTGGGGCCGCGCTTTGCCTCGGCACCAGAGTGAAGAAATGGAAATATAAACGTAAATAAATATTTCACTTCCTCGAGTGGGAATTGAAACCACAACCGTCGTGTTACAATCACACCCTTGTGCCGCTACGCCACGACGGCTATTACACATTCAAACATTAACCGACCTTATTATGATTATTGTTAAGCGTATTAAAGTTTAGAGCGGCGTTAGTGTGAACTACCTTTGCTATCTATTATAATTTGAAGCCATAAAAGGAGTTATTTACTATATATACTCGTATATGTCGGCGTGGGTAATAATTAATTTAAATATTGAGAATAAATTCATGATTGGTCAATTAATTCAAAATGTTTTAACAAGTGAAACTAGAAATAATATTTAAAGCTAATAATCGTAAAGTATTGTAAATATCTAATGAATAGTTTTGTAATTGTCACGCCATTCTAGACGCGTCATCGCTTGTCATTATGAGTCAACCAAAGTGCTAATATAAAGGGCCGCACGGACATTGTACGCGCATTCTGGTCGAGTCGAGTCTGAGTCGAGTCTGGGTAGGCAGTCGAGTCTTGGCTCTGCCACGGCTCGGAGCACTGCTCGTTACGTTAAGTTACAAATGAGTTAAGACCTATTCGTAATTGCATTAGGCTGGAGCAGTGAATGGCGAGTGTTGATATATCGGAAAGGGTACCCTGAAGCCTACACCTGGGGTCACAAGTCCCAGGCACTGCTTCAGGCTTTGCACCATTTACAGAGTAAGATTGCGTTATTTATTCTTGACTAATTTATGTTTAATACTTACTACGCAATTTCCTCCGACATATACAATAACCATTACATAATATAATGAAATCTTAGAAATGGAAAAAATAAAAAACAGCTTCTCATTTTTTAAAACCTATAAACACGTTAAAGAAAATTGGGGAGGCCCATAGGCCTAACCTACCCGTTAGCCGTAAGCATACCTGGCGAAAAAAATGACTGCAGATCTTTTTATGTATTTTTTCTATTTTAAATATTTTCTTTACTTGTTGTTTTTTAAATGATTCCAAATATATAAAGCTTAATCATTTTTAATTAGCGAATAAAGTTTTTGTTTATGACGATGAAAAAGAAATGTGATAGGTTTGTTCTACATTATATAATTTATTAATTTTCTAAAAACGTTTGTATATTGTGGAATAACAGTAAGAGAAATGTTAAAATTGAAAGTTACTTATATAATTTTCATACCATAATAAATATTAAAAATCTTACATTTTATATCATTTCAGTATTCAAATAATGTATTTCAGTTATATTCGAGACACTAATGGAGACCATTAAGGCTAGCTCAGTTCTAATGTTAGAAACCGTTATGTTTCTCTTACGCGTTGCTAAATGACGCTTTACGAGCTAACAGATTGTTGTGCTAAATAATAGTACATTTGCTTCATAGATTGTGGGGTAGAGGGAATGTAGTGATAAGTCACTCCATCTTACAGTTCCATTTTACATCGAGATATTGTATAATTAATATCAAAAATGTCTAAATAGGCACGGAGTGGATACGTGGCACTCTACTACTGTACGGTTTCGTGGGAACTTCCTCCTATGAGCCACGCAACTGTAGAACGGGTGATGGTGAACCTGTGGAGTGTTTCCAGGTTGATATGACTTACGGACCTTCACAAAGCGCTTCTATCCCCACCTCGAGCCATCAGATGACCCGTAAGCTTGTTTGCCTTGTTTTATCATTTAAAAAATTCTGAATATTATTCAAATGAATTTAATCTCACAAATCCATAATATCTTTGATAGTTATGTTATGAATGGATATAAATCAATTAACATATATAGAATTTGATCCATTTTGTAATAACTGTAAGTACGAATTTACAGTTCTTGTAATGTTCTTAATGCTCATTTACTTTCATTGAACTACCTATGTACATATATAGCAAATTATCAACTTTCTAAGTTCAGTAGTTTTCTCCATGTGTTGTGTGACACTCACTAATGCAAGAGTTTTATATTACACCTATGTATTCATATCTAACGTCCATCAAAGGCCCACACAATCTACATTGTGTCTCCATGAAAAGGAAACGGTCCTTTTACATTATTTAGGGTACAAAAGCGAATATTTTTCAAAGTATCTAATCTATCTATCGATGGTCGTCTCGGTATTCAGTTTATGTTATTTTTGAAAGTCACGACAAAAGGTGTACACCCATAGTTCATTCAATTTTCCATTTCTAGTCACGTAACGACCACTCTGTTGCAGTCATTAGGGTAATTTATACCATACGATATGAGTACGATATTGAGGTTACGATATTTTTTTATAATATTACAGAGATTTGTCTTAACACATATTTTCAAAGATTTATTGGGATGTATTGAGATGCAAAGGAAATAGCGTGAAACTGTGGCAAGAATAACGAAGCCAAAAACATGACTACGTGATGGCCACGACCGCTTTGTTAAGAGCGCAACGACTGAGAAGAAGAACTGAGATGCAACGGTTGGTTTTCAAAAATTTTGTTCTTGTTTTTTATTAGGTTTCGTTGCTTAAGTTAATTTTTAAAGATTATATAAGTACCTACGTAAGAAATATGTTAACATATAATTATAACAGGTTTACAAAGTTTTTATTTTATTTATCTTTAAATTCTATCCTGACAAAATAATATGCAATTTTTATGCTTGTATCGTATTGTACTATGTAAAAGGCCTTCCAATCTGACAACGACGTGGTCACTGATCTATTGAGATCTATTCGAACAACGGCGAGTATCGTGTTCAAAGTATGTTCCTTCTGAGTATGTCATAAATATTCTATGGAGATTATGGAATAATCTATGGTTATGAATATGAATTTTAAAGTCATCATAGTGATTGTGGGTTCAGACCCCTTTGAGGGATTGATATTTTTAACTTTTTTTCATTTTCTCATATTGTATTAACACAAATATTTTGAACCAGTTCTAGGCGATAGTTTCTGAGATAAGAACGTCCAAACAAACAAACTGTGTAGCTTTATAATATAAGTATGGATTTGCAAAACTAAAAATCTGAATTAATGATACATATTCATTTTCATGTTTGCTTGTAATATTTTGCATAATAAATTTAGTTACACGTGCGTTTGACATTCATTAGTGGTTTATGTTTTGTTTATGCGACTGTCATAATTAGTTCAGGGGTCGTTGGGTTGATTCTTACTTAACAATAAAACTGCACTACTACACCAATATTCTAGTCGTCTCATTTTTTAAATGAAGAGTTACCATAGACTTTGCTCTAACGAGCCTTTTCTGCTTTTTTATTTTTTTTTGTTATGGATTCTTTTTTTTTTGTGAAAAAATATTTCATTAATAGTAAATATCATAAATTTAAGGATTTTAAGTGTTCAACAATAGGTATTATATTAGTCTACAATACAGGTATTTTCCAAGTAAAGCTATTTAAACTACGAAAATAGCGTTAGTTCGCACATTCAACATACGTCCGCTATGTGCGTATACTTGACCTCTTAAATAAATTCTCCGTAAATTCTACAATTTACTTGTTTTCATTTTTACATACACATAAATCAATAATTAATTGATTTTCTGCTTTCTGTCGGAAATAGTGTTGAGTGGCAGATATGAACGCCGTGCTTTGTCTCGAAATTATAGTAATATAATTAAAATCGTTCGTACGATCCGATCTACCCAGATTGCAACTTTACTTTACGTTACGCTGATTTTTCTGAGGTCTATAAAATATAAATTTAATACAATTTGAAAATGTAATCATTTGAGTTAATGGTGTAATAAAACAAAGTAAGTTTTTATATAATTAGGCAGATGTTATACAAAAATAAAGAAGAAACATTTTTTTTATTTAAAATTATAAAAACTATACTAAAATAGAGCAAATTTGATACTGAAATACACTCAACAAATATTTATCCTTATCGCAGAGTAAAAGTTTCAGTAATCACGTTAAGCGAGGGGACTTAACTCCGTGTCTCCTCTACCAAAACGAGGACGTGGAAATTAGTATAATCATTCCCTCGACTGGAAATCGAACCCTCAACTATCGTGTATACAGTCAAACGCTGTCCCACTCTATCAGGCCTAAGAAACATCACATAAAATTATTATAAAATGCATCAACAAAAACATATGTTACTACAAAGAACGTCATGAAACGGTTTAATGCACCTCCTATATACGTATACGTGTTTCTGGAAAAGGCAGAGCGGGCGTCACGCCAACATCTGAGAGTAATGCTTTTGGTTCTTATGATGTCATCATTTCTAAGAATGATATTCTAGTTTTGCTATGGAATAAAAATTGAAGGCCAGTCGTGGCTTAGGTGCACGAACGTGCGACTGTAATAGTGACAAGTTGTGGGTTCAATTTCCATTCGAGGAAAGGAAATATTTTATATTTTCATGTCTTCCTTCTGGTAACCAGTCTAAGCGGCGGTGATGTTTTATTATGCAACACACCTTGTACTTCTACAATATTATAGTGGAAAATGGAAGTGTCTCAATAGGAACAAAGTGTGTTTTGGACATTATATTTGATTCCCTCTGCCTAGCCCGCTCTGTGCAGGATACAGCGTAAAGCTAAAATAGGTTGTATGTACTAACTAGTCGTCACCCGCTTATCTATTTGGAATATAACCTGGCGTGGGAGTTGAACAGTGTGACATGGACTACGGTGTGGGTCTCACGGCCGCCACATATATAAATTTAATTTATATACTTTATGTATAAAAATGGTAAAATTTATACTTGTTTAATATTTTAGATATTATTTAAATAATTACTATTTATTTTAGTTTTTGAAACATTAAAAAGTGACAAATATTGACTAAATACCCAATGGCAAGTGCCGCCTACAGATCTACAGGTGCGTTGCCGGTCTTTAAGGTAGAGATAGATGCGCTTTTTGAAGGTAACCAGAAAACACTGTCGCAGGTAGGTCATTACACTGTTGCGCGGTAGTTCCTACGAAACCTCACAGTAGTCGAGTCCCACGTTTCCCGGTGGTTGGATTAAAATTAGTGAGGACTATGTGGTTATAAAATTCGGCGGCAGGTAACAGGTCAAATTCTTGTTAAATCGACAGTAACCTGATGCCGAAGCAAAAGCGCGCCGTTGAATCACAGTGCGTATTGCGGCCACTCACGTCGCAATATGCACTGTCTCCAGAATTCGGCAGACAATAGGGAGCGGAGCGCAGCTGGCGTTGAAACTGAATATGAAACTACAGCATAAGCTAGTACAAAACAATTTATATACAACTCTCATATTATACAAATACAAAAGTAAAAATCCAGCTATTATAACGTAGGGTTAATACGAGGTTACTGGCGAGCGGCCAGAGTAGGTTTGTTGAACGGAACAGTTATTTTTGATGTTATTTGTAACTGTGTTTATTAACTAGACTTGCGGGAATGGAAGTAAGTCATGTAGCGTTTTGTAATAACACGAGCTGTTGGGCACAAGAATAAAATGACACGAACGGAACGAAGTTTAATCAAATTTTTTATTTAACTTTTAGTTTTAATAGATGTGTGTGTAATTTTGCTAGCTCATTTGACCCATTTCCTAGGATTCGATTTAGTTAAAATCATAAAATCAGCATCACGCTGTATCCCACACACAGCAGGGTAGACAGAGGGAATCTAGCGTTATGACACTCCGTTGAGTATAGACACTATGTTGAGTAGCAGAACTCAACACCGCGCTTTGCCTCGTCACCAGAATGAAGAAATGGAAATATAAACGTTAATAAATATTTCACTTCCTCGAGTGGAGATCGAACCCACAACCCGTGTGCTACTGCATAGCGACGGCTCCATTTTTTTGGCGATTTCCGATTGCGTTAAAATTTGGATTACGACTTCAGCTCTAAATTGAATGACATGTAATCAATATTATTGTGAAATCAAAATGGCCACCGCAACAAAATGGCGATTTACATTTGTTTGAACACTTCATCTAATATGGATATCAAATGAAAAGGATTCGTAAAATACTGTACAACAATAATATAAAATAAAGTTTGTTGAAATAAAAATGTAGATACTGCTTCAACGAGTTACAGAAAAATTCTCTTAAATTTTAAAAAAGTCAAAATTATTTCTTCATTCTTGGAGAATAAAATGTGGCTTAAAATTTGGCCACTCAATAGTAATTGCATTGAAAAAAAAATCGATATCAAATATTGTGGAAAAGCCGCAAGTATCGATGTAATATTGGAGACTCCTACAACTGAGAAAAGGTAAAGATATAAATAAATCTATCTGATAAAAGACAAACGGGAAGAGTGATTTATAACCAACACGTAGCAGTAATAGGGTATCATTAACACTTCAGGTGCGATACCCTAATAAAAAAGACCAAATTGGATAAGGCCGTTATCTTCTAGATATATCTGAGAACAAGATAGAATTATGTTTTTCTATTTATTTCAAAACAGACGTCTTCAGAGAATACTATGACAAGCCTAAAAAATGAGGTTCCTTGGAGTTGGGCACATTTATAGAACAAGGTACTAGTCAAGTTAAGTAGAAAAGCTGTCTAGCTGATAACTTTTAAGCTTTTAAAGAAAGATTATTTTTTTATTGCTACTGTTGCTATATAGTTTTGAAGAGACTAATAGTAGTTGCGAACGTTGTGAGTCCGATTTAGAAGTGATCGCGGTCTTAATTCCGCCTCTGATCACGCAATGCCTGCAGAATTCCACGGAAAGTTGGGTACAGTAGTGTCTTAATGGTAACGGAATGTATTAACACTGGGTTCCGAGTTTCCCTCTGTCCCCTGCTAATAAAAATATTCTGGCTGCCTGTCTTAGCTTAATCCAATGCGTAATTACTTTAAAATGTGACTGAACACCACAGCCTCTCTGCCTACTTTACATAATACAAAAAATGTAAATATGTAAAACAAATAATTTTTTTAGGCATCTTAAAAGAAAAACTAATATAATAAAAAAAGGCTTTTTATCCACAATAATAATCTAACATGCCGTTATCACTCAAAACGTAATGAGAACACAGCGTTCTGGCACAAAAGCTTTACTTAGCGAGCTGTTCCATAGCTAGTTAAACATTTAACCCTTCCACGACTCGGAGTAAAAAAAATCATTATGAGGAAAGATTTATTTTGAAGGAACCTGAAACCTGGAGTTAATACACTCCCATCAAGACACCTTCGCTCACTCCACTTCGACTTTCTGTTAAAATAGAGAGTTAAATTCCGCACATAAAGACGTGCACTACGATGGGCCTCTAAGGAAAGAAAATAACAAAATATGTTTGGAAATAGCTGCTATTAGTAATAGTAAATTGCTGTTTTGGCTTTCGAAATAAGAGATAGTACGGTGTTGAGTTCCGCAACCGAACAATATAAGTAAAACTCAAGAAATATATCAAAATTTCAGCATTATCCCACAATAGCCTTTCATATAACTACCCACTTAAATATTTAATTCGTCGACGTCTGTGTGGTAAGGAAAGACTCCTTTGTAACGTGGGACGTGAATACCAATGAATTTATTATAATCACTGTTCAATAGAACTCCACTTATTGTTATTGTATGAGGCAGTGGAACATTTGGTTAGATGTACGTGACTAGGTAGTATGAAAATATAGGCGTAACTAAATATTTCACTTCCTCGAGTGGGGATCGAACCCACAACCGTCACGTTACAGTCACGCTTTGTGCCGCTAAGCTACGACGGCCTCAATTTTTTCTTTATACAAATATTAAAATTCGGTGTTAAGTTCCACCACTCAACGCGCTTAGAATAGGATCACCCTGGTACTGGTGGTGTCGTAAGAGGCGACTAAAGTACGAGTGGGAGAGTCACGTTGCCAGCAATGGCGACACGCATGGGCAGACTTGACCGGATCATTACCACCCCCGGCATTTAAAACCGGCGTGAAATAGTGGCTTTATGCCACTGCGGTTCGCATTAGGTAATGCCGGGCTCCGGCGCCCAACCACCTCAAAAGCTGGCAACGCACTTAGTAGCTCCGGTGTCGTGGGCGGCGGTGATCACTTACTATCAGGTGACCCGTACGCTCGTGTGCCATGCTTTTTCCATTAAAAAAAAATGCCTTAAGTATTCGGCTTCTGCCGAAATATTTGGGGAAATTTTATTTGGGGAACGGAAATATGTCAACACTGACTCACACGTTCCCTCCGTCTATCCTGCTTTATACGAAATACAATGAAAAGCAAAAAAAATAATTCCTCTTCTTCTGTATCAACATATACTATTTAATATAGTAAGTACGTCTCTTATATCTATATTATGACTTAGAAAAGGGACGGAAATTATTAGCCTTTTATATAATAAAATATGAAAAACATTTATTCAGTATATCGTGGAAATTTAACTTTAAAGAAATGTACAAAGTATAACAACGAGAAATCAAGTACATATAAAATGCAACCATTGTAAGAGACAAGGTAGCGACACAAAAGCTCCTTTCGAGATTTTCGGGGAAACTATTCTATAACTTCCTTCTTTTAATATTTAAATTGAGTTATTCCATTTTACTTGACTTCTTTGTTTCAATCTACATTTGCTTCTTTATTTCGCTATAATTTTATAATTTCAGTATACAGATATGTAACATTATACATAAGTGGAACTAAAGTGGCCTGCACTGACAGGATACTGATGAACTGGAATGAATATACATAGAGTTCATATACACCAGTCGTGGTGCAGGAGAACAAGCGTGCGACTGTAAACGTGGTTGTGGGTTTAATTCCCGCTCGCTCTAGTGACGAGATGAGACGCGATATTACTTGAAAATGATACCTCTGAAGTAGACGGGAGCGGGCATTTCGTTCCCAAGGATTTTCTCTTTTATGTTGTCATTCATAAAATCATTACTTAGTTATAGTCTTAAATACACAATTAACGTCTTATTAAAGTCTTATTCACGTTCCCTAGTTCAACAAACAATACCTCAAGACATTGGACGGCGTGAGAAACAGAGTGTCTTAACGCTAGGTTCCTTCTGCCCAAAGTTTAAATCTAAGATATAAAATTTTAAGTTTAAAATAAAATTATATACCAGTAGCATAAAGGGAAAAACTAGCTGTATCTAATAGAGCCATTCTGTAAAGTTAAGTTTGGTCTCGCCGACCGATGTGGACGGTGATAGGTTAAGCTTGAGCTAGGTAAATAAAGTAAGTCTGGACTATGCTTCAGCCTTAGAAGAGCCATAGGATTGTAATGGAACAAGTTGTAAGAGGATTATGTTTGTACTATTTAAAAAAATATGTGAATGTATTTTTCAGTTAAATATAGAAAATTGTAATATCAGTAAGCGCGACAGTTGTGGATGCAATTCGCGACAGTGAGACATTCTATAATGAGTAGCGAAACTCAACGCCAAGCTTTGTCTTGTTACCAGAGCTAGGAAATGAAGACACATTTCAATTAGTAGAGTGAAATGCAACAACTTGTCGCGTTTACAGTGGCAGCAGGAGGAGTACTCCTGAGCATTTTAAAAGTAAATAATAATTAATTTATATTTAAGAACTCAAATATATAAATTTAATTTTAATGTAAAAATTGTCAGGCAGAGCGCTCTTCTAACGTCTACTTCTAAACAATTCTCCGAACAATCCGTTGTTAATGTAATATAAGGACCACTTACAGTATACGAACTGATCGTAGCCTGCAAATACGAATATTTTCTATGGATACTTAATGGATAGTTAATGTTTCTATTTTTAACCGACCTTTTTTTTGAACAAAAACGAAATTCATTTACCTATTTTGTATACCTAGTGAGAGACTAAAGAAGAAGATTAAATAGAAGTTTTTCTTTCATTTTGTCAAAAAATCAAAGAAAGCAAATTAATGAAATAATAAATAAGTAATGAGTAACACGGAAAACACACAGAAAAAACTAAGGAATCTAAGAAAGTTGAAAACTTCTGAAAATTCCACATGCATCCAAAATTTTCTTTTATGCGATTTTACACGTATGTTTTAAACTCCACGCAAGCAGAGTAACTGGCGAACAATAGTATCTATAAAATCCATATACCTCTCATCCATAAACTCGAAAAACAAAATTAACATACACAATTTATATGAAAAATCACACTTAAAATAACATTTTATAATAAAAATGTCGCATAACTTGCAGCCATACACCGGTAGGCGTCAGGTAAGGGTGTCACTGACCCAATTGCCATTTTCCAGTAAGAGCAAGCGTACGAGTATATACGATTGCCAGTGTTGATACGTCCTAGTTTTGAATGCTTGAAACTGTATTCGTATTCGTAGTACTGAGCATAATGGTTCGAGAGTCAAATCAATATGTTAATTAATCGATCTTAATGAGAGTTTTTTAGTTTTGCCTTCACGCTCTAACCACGCACATAGCAGGGTAGGCATAGGTTAGGTTCCCTCTGCCTACCCTTTTGTATGCGGGATACAGGGTGAAGCTGACATGTCCTCACGACATATATTAAATACCTATATGAAGTCAGTGTACTCGTATATCACATAAGAAACATACTGCCACTTTTTCGTACCTTCCCTATTTCCCTTGCGGCGTCGACATCGACCTTAATAACGTTACTACACCAATATATTGTGGCTTTTGCTCACGTGGTTAATATTATGAAGATAGAATATTACAAGAAGGCGGAACTCAACGCTGCTTTTTGTTTTACAATAGTGAGGAAATGAAAGTATTTTATTCCTGCGAGTGGTAAAAAATTATATTATTCAAACACTGTGCCGCTCCTCCATAACGGACTCAGTGAGTTAGCTTTCTCAACAAACGTTTGTTCTTTATAATATGTTACAACGACACGTATTTATAAACCACTCTTAAATTTGAGAGCGACCTAAGAGTTGAAAGCGTTGAAACCTGAAAGAATCTAGTACCAAGACACTCTGATCTCTACCCGTATTCGAGACACTGTTAAATAGCGTAACCCAACGCGGCATAATAGTAATTAAAATATAGTGACGCAATGTATTATTTAAAATAAAATACTCGTATATATGTATTGATCATTAATAACGTATAAAAAGTCAACAACAAACAAAGTAAGCTTGTTAGTATAATTAGTTTTATTGTGGAAAATCCACGTGGAAATACATTTTAAATGAGATCTGACCGATAATGCGATTGCGACCGCTTTGCTGCGCCGCTATAGTGACTTTTAAAATGGTCATTCTTTATGTTTAATAAAATATAAATACGGTAATATTTTCAATTCAAATATTTCATTTTTCTCGCTTTGGTAACGTGGCAAAGTGTGGTCACTCAACACGCAATGCTTCTAGAATTCAGTGGAAAGTGGAAAAACGTTCCCTCTGCCTACATTATTCAGCACGTTTACCCTTTATCAATAATAAAGGCCTTTATCAATAATAAAGGCTTTCATTGCCTTAATCTAAACTTTAAGATCTCAATTTTGTTTATCAATATCAAACTGCCGTCCGACTTATTTTAAAGATTTCACATATTTTTATTTCTAATAAAATAAAAATATTTTTTTGATATTAAAACCTGAAGTCCTTGCAAGAAAAACCAATATGTCTAAACAAATGCCCTTCAAACTTATATATTCTTGTAGGTTTCTAAACAATGTTTATTACTTTGTTTCGCAATTCATTTACGTGCGGTCAGTTCGCTTTACATAACAAGAGATAACGTTCTAAGAACTATTCCAGAGCTCTTATAGTGGAATCGCATCTCTTTAGAACGGCTTAATGATTGTAGTTTCTCAACGTCTGCTAAAGCTGGAACTGTTAAATCGTATTTTGGGTTAGGTTAGATTTATTTGTAATCATTTGTTAATGAATTTTTGAATTATGTTGTATTATATAATTTACCGTATATATTTTCTTTTAATATATATAAAGAGGCCTAAAATATATATATATAAAATAAATCAATTTCATTTAAAATCTGTATAATATATATATAAAAGGAGAAATTTTCCGCGCTTCTTGTCGCACGCATTGCCATAATCGCTGATGGTAGAATCAGGGATCAAAGGGATCTTCTATGCGGCCCAGGTCCCTCTGTGAACCATGCCATGCCATGTGTAGGATATAGCAGGAAGCTAAAAAAATATATAAATTTTCACTTTTGTTGCCTGAGTGGCAATAAAACCCATAACCATTAAATTCAATTATACTTAAACATTTTCCAAACAATATCCTTTTAACCTTAGAATTTTATACAATCTCTTAAAGATAATATCGTTTCATATTAAAGGTGAAATCATGATAAAGTTAGGCGCTGCGCCAAGGTACTTTACTATCCAGGTAGTCATGATGTAGTTGTAATGGAACTATCACATTTTGTATTTTAGGAATAATAAGCTTTAGGTTATATTTTTAACATTTTTAAAGTGTTATTCCACACGTACAGAAGAAAAATATTATTATAGAAACGTATAAGAGTTAGAATCCCGCTTTTTTGCTTTTATTACTATAGTATAGTATTGATAAAGATATAGATAGATAAGCAAAGGTAGTTTTACAATTTTTTTTCGTAACTGCCTTACCACTGAGCACTCTACTAACATTAACCAATTTACGTGCGTTTAATATTCGTATGATAACTACTTTCAAAACACAAACACTCCGTTTCCCACTTTGTAGCGAAATCTTAAGGCATTGTTTGCTTACTGTCTCACACGCTTGTGCCACTGTGCCGCGTCGGCCTCCAAGACATATATTTTTGCGTAAAGCAATTTTTGTATCTTTAGAGTGTGCAATAAAGAATTTTATCTATCTATCTATCATCCTGGTTTAGTTTAGACATAATTGAATATATGTGTTTCGTGTGACATAACTATGTCAAGACTGGCAGGATGAAAAGGTTACAAAATAATAAAAAAAACATCCAAACCAAAATTGACATTCGATGAATTTTGGACCTTTACCGTAAAAATCTTTTTCAATTCTAGTAACGTGCTATCATTTCCTTTACTTTTAAACCCTTTCATAATATAAGCCTTTTCCAACCCTCCAGGTCATAGTGACATTACCAGTCCTTGTGAAATTATTTCAGTTGGTCGCGACTTCAATCTTTCGGTCTTTTATATTATATATAGGGAAATAACTTATGACGCCCCACATAACGTATATGAAATGTTTCGCAGCGGTTTCCTTTTGGTAGACGAACGAGTTAAGGTCGAGCAGCGATGACTTGAATAGTAGAATGACTTCGACATCGAACTACCTTCCCGCAGTATCCCGCGCACAGCAGGGTTGGCAGAGGGAACCTAGTGTTAAGACACTCCGTTTCTCATTTTCCGCCAGATTCTAAGGCGAACACCAGAGCCCGAGACTTTTTAATGTTACTAATGTCACTGTTTTGGTGTAATAGTCCCTTGTTTGCCCAAACAACTACATACTAAAATTATAACTTTATTGAAGTTAAAACTATATTATAATTAAAACTATATTCCAGCGAATATAATTTATTTTATAACCATTTAAGTACATTAAATTCTCGTAAAAGCAAATCAAGAGTACATTAAAAGAACATTTCAAAAAGTAGAGCAGAGGTCTACTCACGCTAAAAGCGACAATTACACGGCGAAAAGGATTCAGCCAGGATTATAGACTTGGGTGCGCTAAAATGCTATACAGCTTTTACTTTCTATGAATTATTTTGTAGTGGACTATGCAAATGAACACTTATATTTTACTTTTACTTAGAAAATGGAGTGACCAGACACTCCATTTTTCACTTTTCAATCTAATTTCGAGATATTGTATGCGATATATCTCACAAAAAGCACTTAGTTGTTAGCCCTAATGGTCCCTACGGCGTTACTTAATTTAAGTCGCCACAAAAACCATGACCTTGGCTTAAGGCTAATAAATGGAAATAATTTAATTTAAATATTTTTTTTGTAAGAACTCCTAAGGTTAAGTCCGAAAGTATAATATGACAAACATAATCTTACTGCGCCACAACGAGCCACGCCATCTCTAAGCTTAGTGCAAAAAATAAGAGAATGGAGTGACTTAACACAGAACTCTCTTTCCCTTCTCTGTGAAACGTGCGCCTAAGGTATGAAACTTTTTTTTTATTTTTTTCATTTCATGCCTACCCTAACAGGATTGCCAGGACGGGACGCCAAAGCTACGACATGCATACCGCTAGAAATATTTAAAATAAGATTGATTGATTTGATGGACCATTTGTTCTTAAAATTAACATCAAGTGGACTGTGGGTTATATTTTAAGCA
>DWGR01000279.1:0-25739 GCA_018247715.1 Heliconius burneyi
TAAATGTATCTTCGGTTACGGTGGGCCGTTAGAGGGGTGAACGATCCGAAAAGTGGTAGCAATTTTGGATATTGAATTACACGCGGCACTGATCGCTGTATAAGGAAAGAAAATGGTTATTTTGAATATATTTTATATTTTTTCATTTAAATCATATAATATAGATTTGGTATAATAACAGAAAGAACACTCATTGCTGTGAATATTATCGTAGTACATTTTATATGACCCTTTCCATGCGAAGGTTATGGCTGTGGATATAATTTAGATAATTTGAATAATTATATATAGAAACTAATTCTTGGTCTGGTTAGAGAAATTCGGCATTAGTCCAATGGTCATATGCCTTTCCGAATAACACAACAGGAGAAACGTTATATATATATATTAGATTAGTTAGTGGATATAAATAAAATATAATGTAACTTACAATAACCGTATAAAATTCCAATGTTCCATCTACATCAGGATCCAAATCTTCAGGAGCTGTTGATTCATAAAATATATACATAGTTTATGCTATTATTAGACGGAAAACAACGTAAAATTTTCACACCTATTTTTAATAGCTTTTTTTATTTATATGTGTAAGGATATATAAAGAATGACGTCCCACTTATCTCAGAAACTATTAATCTGAATTGTAAAAAAAAAACCAAGTCTATTCATCAAAAATTATTGACTACGTTTATTAATTACTATTAGATTATTAATTACGTGGAGGAAAGGAGTACAGGTCTTCAGCTACAACAGGAGGCTCCTCTTCTTCTAACCTCAGATCCATTGAAGTCTTGTTTGCTTCGTCAATATCGAAAATATCCGTCACCGCTGCTGCTACAGTGGCTACTTCTTCATCTTCGTACATTAAAACAATAATATTTATTTATTATGTATCTACGAGTCATAATGTAGCAGTCATACATATGTCAGCTTCACGCTGTATCCCGCACGCAGCTAGTGTTAAGACAATCCGTTCCCCACTTTCTGCCGAATACTGGAAGGGTGTTGAGTGGCAGAACTCAACGCCGCACTTTGCCTCTACACCAGGGCGAAGAAATGAAAATGTAAAAGTAAATGAATAAATTTACGTTTATATGGAATTTGATCTTAATGATTTTTTTTCTTGTAATTTATAACCTCGGGTTATAGAAATTATAATGTGTTCTTGATAAAAATGTTTCTAGTTTCGAGTGAGTAAGAAAAAGAAATTTATATTATATAAAGAAAACTAACCCTCATCCATGTCTCCTTCTGGAAAATAAGTAAAAATATTACTGTAATTATTTAACGTACTCTTTCGTGACGTAAGCTTTGATTCAGAGATCATTCGTTACTTCTTATTACATTCTTTCACATTTTGTTAATAATTTTAAATTGAATTTACAATGAATGTATTGGTAACAGTTAAAATCACCTTTTTAATACTTTTTTTTTAAACTATCCTAACCTGGATAACGTACACATTTGACAACATGCTTACAGTACAAACCATCAATAAAATTTTAACCCATTAATATCTAATCTATATTAAAGTAAAAATATTTAATATTCACCTTTAATGCTTTTTGCGCTTTTCATGCTTTTAACGCTCTTCATACTCTTCATGCTTTTCATGCTTTTTAGACTTTTCATGCTCTTAGCTTTTTTATCATCTTCCTCCTCCGGTTCCGGTTCTGGTACTGGTTCAGCAGCTTTTTTCTTTTTTTTACCCTTTCTTCCTGGATGCGGCGGAGGCGGTGGAGGTGGAATGACCCCTTATGAAATAAATATGTTCACATTCAATACTTTTCAAATTTAAAAAAGTTATCCACGCACGGAATCTTAGTCAAACTATTTTTTTCAAAAATAATTCACAAAATATTCCGAAACATTTTATTTGTACTTTTTTTACATTTTATTTGTAGTTTTTTAAATTTTTCTTATGTTTGTGACCCTTGTAACCCAACAAGTATAAAATAATAATAAATAAATCTTACATTTTCAAAATATTATTTAAATACATTTGTTGGCACAGGACACCATCCATGGCAGTAAGCAAACTCTTTACGGATTTATCGTATTAAAATTACTTCGATTTCACCGCTTTAGTGTCAAATACTACTCATTCAAGAAAAATGTTTATTATTAAATAATTGTAATTTTTCTTTGTTATTACTTTTGAGGTAATAATCTTTGAATCAAAAGAAAAGCCATTTTTTCGCCTATTTATGGACAAAAGTACATAATTTCCTTAAATATAATTGTTCAATAACACTTACGCCATTCAGTGAATTCTTTATCTTCATGAATTAATTTATCTACTATAATCTTGGACACATAAAATGCCCTCTTGTCTAAGGCCAGCTCATTATGTTTGATCGGTGCGGTTAAGTAGGCAGTTAGCTTCTGCTTTGTATCACACTCGTCTAGCAAATCGTAGAATAATTCGTCGTCATATGTACCAATGTAAGAAAGAATACGATCTTTAAACCATAGCACTCGAGGGTCATTTTTAAAATCCAGTTCAACTTCTGAATCTTCCGCCAATGACTGCCTGTCTGAATCACTTGACATGGGATCGTTATCTTTACCTTCCTCAGTCATTTTCTATTTGACCTAACCTATTAATATGTTTTTATACTTTTAACTTTATTACGTTCATACGATATAACATATAAAGAAGAAAAATAATATAACAATAAAAAGGTTTATTTAAATAATCCAATAGATAACGACAAAATATAATGAGATTAAATTAAATATCCTCCAAAATAGCGATTACTTAGTCAATAAGCTCTTTATTTCAATAAAGTATATTTTATACTTACAATATGACGGCGTTGATTTCTGCCACTCGACACGCAATGCCTCCAGCGCTCGGCGAAAAGTGGGAAACTGAGTGTCTTAACACTAGTTTCTCTTTACCTATCCTGCTGTCTGCGGGATACAGCGTGAAGTTGATTTGGTTTATTTACTATAATATATGAAGAGTCTTACCTAAGTAACTGTTCCGAATTTCTCATTACAATAAGTACATTTATTAATATTTAAACAACATTAGTAAATTATAATATATATTAGCTATCATGTATCTCAACGTTATAATTAAAGTTTAATTCCTAGCGTTGCGAAGAAAACAAACCAATACTTGTAAATAGATACAATTGCTATGGAAACGTTACAGCAGCTTGAATTTACGCTCCATAAGATTGCTAAAGATAATAAATATTATTAAATATTATATATGATAATGTCTGCACCACGACTGGTCTGTTTAGAAGCCAGTCGTGGCATAGGGGCACAAAGTGTGACTGTAAACGCGACTGGTTGTGGGTTCGATCGAAGAAATTTGATATATTGGCGTCAAGGCGAAGTGCGGCATTGACTTCCGCCACTTAACTAACACATAATGCCTTCAGAATTCGGCTGAGTCTTAGCACTAGTCTACCCTGTTGTGTGCGGGATAAGGCGTGAAACAAATTTTATTTATATTTTTATTTTGTTTTTTGATTTCAACTAAAATTATAAGGGAAAAAGAAAGAGACAATAAGTTATTAGTTATGTTTACATAGTAATTTTGGACTACGAAACTTATTGAAGTATAGTATATACTTATATATTTTTTTTTAAATATATGGATATATATATATATATATATATATATATATATATATATATATATATAGAAATATTCAGTAAAAATATTAAATTATTTCCTAGACTATGTACCTAATATCATAGTTTTCAATTGGGCTACAAGCGATACTTTTGAACAAACTGGTATGGTATAATTTTACGCACATATCAGGGTAGACAGAGCTAACCTACTGTTTAGATACTCCGTTCCTCACTTTCAGAGTTCTGGAGGCATTGCATGTTGAGTGGCAGAACTCAACGCCGCTCTTTGTCTCGCCACTAGAGTAAAGAAAATATAAATGTACTAATTTATGGACTAGATTTTTTTATATCTATTATAAAGAAAAGAAAAATATGTATAAAACATTTTTATTTATATACACACAATTATATAAAAATCTTTTTAAATAACATAAAATAATAATATATTAAAATATATAAAAGATATATTTTGGTAGCCTCTACATTTTAAAGACAACAACTAAATTTTAACAGCTATGAGGAGTATCTAACATTACGCTAAATAAATTAAATTAATCTTAATTAATATACAGTAATTATAATTTGTACCACATTTACAAATATAAATCTAAACTTAACTTAAGATAAAAACTTGGTTACAGGCTTTATTTTTGGATAACCATGTTCTTTATTATAGATATCGACTTTTTCTAATCTGGCATTATAAGAATAATCTCTTATTGTATTTTGGTTTGCATCTAGCCTTCCTACTGATGCTTGTGGGGCAGAATATGAATTTGGCCCATTATATAAGATATTAATGTCATTCAATTTTTGTTTTTGATACGTCGATGCAGGATGTAGTACAGTGAAATCTACATCACTACTAAGATCTTGTCGTCGATTGAAATTTATATTTTCATCTATCTTATTCTTTCTTGCATTAGCATGGTCGATCTGAAAAACGTTTAAAAAATTTTGTTTTTCTGTTTCGTCGTCTAATTTATATCCTACTGAAGGAATGAGCTGGAATGTTGGATTTGTTAAATTGCTAAGTAAATATACACCGTATGTTTGATTTGAATTTGGTTCATAATTGTTACTTTGACTGTTCAAATGAGAATAGAAGTAATACGATTGATCCTTTTTATATTTTATAAATTTTTCGTTATCCTCTGGATGCGGTATAGTTCCAATAATGTTGTCCTGTATGTGTGCAGATATAGCATCTTTAGGTACTTGAAAATCGTCAATAAATACATTAGCTGAACTTCCTTGATCTGAAGATGTCTCTTTTGAATTGGGTACAGGTGAGAGTGGTGAAGTTGGAATAATTTGAGATGGTATTATTTCAACTTCAGCTCCAGCTTCTCCTACTTGCTTGCTATATGGAGGCAAGAAGCTGTTAGATAATATCAGGTTTGATACGGATGGATGAGGTGAATTGTAAATTTGCCTCGTCACATCAGGCACAGGTAATTGATAAAGTTGTCCACTATATATTTTTTCAGGATTTGCTTGTGTATTTGATGGAGACCTTAAATATTCTGATGAGTAAAACTGATTTTTATTGTTGTTTTGTGTTCGGAGATTTTGTGGCGTTGATTGTGAATATTGACTTTGTGTAGCTGATTTAAAATAGTTATCGTTTCGAATTGGCTGATTTGATGTAGGTTTTGTTATTTTAAATTTGCTATCAAGACTTTCGGGTTGATATCTTGTAAGTTGTGCTGACAGGAATTGTGATGTGTCTTTTGATATTCCTCCCAAGTTGTCTGTTTGTACGTGATAAAACTGTGATTGCAGAGGTATAGATTTTGCGAAATTTTGCTGTGCTACGTTGTTGTATTCTTTTGCAGTGTTTATAGAGTCTGCTAATAGAGAAAACACCAAATCCTGTGAATCAGAAATATTAGATACATTATTTTTAATCAATTTACCAATGGGAAGAAAGTTAGAGCTGGAATTGTCCGCAATATTATCTGCTAGAACTAAGTATTTATTACTTGCCGTATTTAAAAGTTCTAAATTGTATATATTTTTATTACTACGACTTTTAAATAAATATTCAGCAATATTTTCAGGAATAGTAATTTTTAACGATACAGTTCTTTCAATTGTATTAGATGGTATTTTCCCTTTGTTAGAGGTACTGCTAAAGTTTTGAATTACTTGATTATCAAGAGGTGGTTCCAAATGTGGAGATAAGGCAGCAATAAGCCTTGAACTTTTTGGTAGTTGTGGGGGTGGTACCAATATTATTTTTTCATCACTTTGCTGATCTATATCTGGGTCGGGGGGTAAATAATTATCAATCGGATAGTCTAGTGACTGAGTATTCTTTTGATATTGCGTAATATCTTCAGGTGAAGCAGTTTCGAGTATTTCAGATGTATCTTTGACTATATCGTTTACTGTAATATCTAATTTTTCTTTTGTTAATATATCTGTAAATGTTACATTATTGTTATTAGTGTTTACATGCAATTGCTTACTAATTGATAATTTTGGTTCATAATTCTTTCCTTCTACAGATACCTCAAATGGTGTAGGGGAACTTGCAATTGCTAACAATTCGTCATAATCACTATTTGGTAGAAGATATTTTCGCGAAATTTGTTTTGCTTTATCAAGAGGTGGAATATACAAAGCAGAAGATGGCTTAAAAGTTGTGGGGACTAAGTAAATTGGTGACTCTTTAGTATAAGTAGAGGCTTTGTAGCTGGTGTAAGGAGTTGTAGATGATGCATGAGTATCAGGTACTTCTTGTACCGTAGAGACAACTTGCCTGCTAAATGTCCGTGGAAATTTATTGATGTATGTATATGGTTCCATTATATTATTATTGCGTCGAGATAATGTAAAGTCAGTATTAGTGCCGACAATTTTACCTGAGTTTTGAGTAAAGTTTGTGTTTTTATCATTTGTTCTATAAGTACTGTTAGTAATAAGTTTTGAATTTTTAGATGGCCTGACTATCCATGTTTTAAAAGTAATTCTAGATCTCGGAGTTCCATCTTTTGAATCTTTTATTATTTTGCGAAATGCTAGAGTTTTAGTTATTAAACTTGGTTGTGATTCATTACTTACCAAATTTTGTTTAGTTTCTTTCTCAACGCTGCCAATGATATCTCTAGAATATTTTGCTCGTGTTGGTCCAGGTAAGTACAATTGTTGTTCTTGCTTTATGTATGGGCTTAATTGTTGGTTTGAATAATCTGTCGTGTATGTTGTTTTTCTGCCTGTTTGTAGATTTCTGTTGTTATAAAAGTTTGATTTTACTTGTGATTGATTTGGCGAAGAGTTTGTTGTTCGAAATTTGTTGTTATTTTGTGGTGACTGGCCTCCGTAAAAATTTGATAGTAAAGCTTGGTTTGTATTTCGTGCTTTATTTAGATTCTGAAAAGGTAGTTGTTGTGAATCGTAATTACGAATATATTGTGTGCTAGGTGTAGAAGCTGCAAAAGAAATATCGGTATTCGAATATACATCTTTAAAATATTTTTCTTGGTTTTGTTGTACCTTCGGTATGAAGCTACTTAGACTATGTTGATAGCTTTTAAAGTTATTCCCACTATATAATTGCCCAGTAGGTGGTTTATATTCTTGCATAAAAATCAAATTATTTTTAGCATTAGCTAAATTATAAGGATTTCTCATAGGATGTGTTATCATCTTTTTGACGTCTGTCATAAATTCTGGTCCCAGTTTTAGTTTTCCAAATTGGTCATTATTTTTTTTAATGATATCTGTTGTTTTTTGACAATTTACTTGCATCCACCAATCACACACGAATACAGCTTGATTGAATAAAGTTCCATTTGGACACAGAAATGATTGATATCCATAGGTCGCCCCTAGCGTACACACTCTGAAGACTTGACAATTTGTTTCTATATCTGCGTAATAGCCTGAAAAATAATAATAATAGCATATTAAATAATTATATAACCTTTTTTATGCTTACGTATTTACGACGCTGTAGCTAGATTTACTTAGATGATTTGGTATATGGCACTAATGGTTGCCCTTGAGACCATGGTTGTGCAAAGGCATAATAGTTTGACTATAACACAACGATTGTGGAAGAGATGGAATTACAACACCAAGACAAAAGCGCGGCGTTGAGTTTCGCCATTCGACGGAAAGTGGGGATTCTTAATACTAGGTTCCGTCGGCCTACCCTACTGTTGCGGGATACAGCGTGAAGCTGATTTAATTTTCTTTGGTTGCTATGAGGCGCTAGTACTATTTAGCAATTCACGCTGTATTCGCACACAGCAGGGTAGGCTGAGGGAACCTAGTGTTAAGATACTCCGTTCCCCACTTTCTGCTGTATACTGGAGGCATTGCGTGTTGAGTGGAAGAACTCAACGCCGCGCTTTGCCTTTACGCCGGAGCAAAGAAATGGAATAATAAACGTAAATAAATATTTCACTTTCTCAAGTGGGGACCGAACACACAACCGACGCGTTACAGTCACACCCTTGTGCCGGTGCGCTATGAAAGCCTCAATTTACATTATAATGAAATAATTTTGAATTTTATTTTGAATAACAATTCGTATTAATTGTTTTTTATTACTAAATTATTAATCAGTGATGTTGACTATTGTACAGTTATTATCATTTATAAAGTAATTGAAAAAAATATCAAAAATATTATTCTGTATATATACGAGTAATTTATATTATAGCATTTAAAGTTTCTGACATTCGGTCAAAAACCAATGGGGGGTCCATTCGTTTTTTTTTATTTTCACGCTGAATCCCACACAGAAGGAACATGGGAAACTTGAATTAAGTAGTTCCCATTAAGACACTTCTGTTTCCCACTTTCCGCCGAAGTGTCGCGGCATTGCGTGTGGCGTGGCGGAACTCAAGGTTCCATTTCCCTAGGAATTTGAATTATTTTTCCTCTTTGGTAAGACAAAACAGCGTAAAAGAAACAATCAATTCGGTGATACGTTAAAGAAAACCTGATGTTGTTAAAAATATAAAAATAACATCTATGCAAGTTCATTTTAAAAAAATATAATCTTACCTGGTTCTTTCCCAGAGCATGTAAAAGACGTTCGAGGTATTGAATTTAATACGGGATAATCGTTGCCGGGCTCCCCAGGCACCGCAAGTCTAATGTCCCAACCGTGGCCGTTGTCGAACGGCCGCTGTATTCTGTCGTTTTGAGCATTCGTACAAAAAACACATATGGATACTGAAAAACAAATCAAAAAATAAATAAATCAGCGTCACGCTGTATCCCGCACACAGCAGGGTAGGCAGAGGGAATCTAGTGTAAAGACACTTCGTTCCCCACTTTCTATCGAATTTCTGGAGGCATTGCGTGTTGAGTGGCAGAACTCAACGCCGCGCCTTGCCTCGATACCAGAACAAAGAAATTGAATTATAAACGTAAGTAAATATTTCACTTCCTCGATTGGGGATCGAACCCGCAACCGTCCCATTACAGTCACACCCTTTTGCTGCTAGGCCACGACAGCCTCAAAATGCTTATAAATATACCGAACAACGTTTATAAACAATAAATAACACATATAATAAATACTAATATATTATTTTATCAATTTTTTTTAGCTTTTCGCTGTATCCCGTAATAAATAGGGTAGGCAGAGGGAACCTTTGAATTTTATTTTAAGATATTCCGTTGCCCATAACTTACTCCCGTTTCCCACTTTCCGCCGAATTCTGGAAATATTGCGTGTCGATTGTTCGACTCAACGCTGCGCTTTGCATCGCTACCAGAGCGAAGAAACGTCGCGAAACCTGAAACCGGCGCGTGTACCGTGGCTTGCTTTTGTCCCTGTGATATACCACGACGGCCTCTTATATAAAATAGTTACCTATAATACCAATTCCGAAATCAAATAAACTTAATAGCTAGCTTACAAAAACAAGCCATGTAGTTTGTGTGGAAGTATACGTGAAAGTTTCAACGTAATATCCTTTTTTTTTTGCAACCATGTACGATTTTCAGCAAAGTCCTTTTACAAATCAAGAATTTATAATATTTTTGATTATTATACACTATGGAAATCGAATAGAAACGGAAGATATTTTCGTTCGATATCTTCGTTCTCGTATTACCCGCACGCTGTATCGTTAGCGGGGTAGCCACAGAGAACGGAACGCCAAACGATACAGCTATGTTACCATGAAAAAAAAAAATATAATTAATAATATGTAAAATAATGTAATATGTAAGATGTAGATGTAGATTATGTAGGTTACGCACAATATTACCGACTTATTTGAAATTACATATCTCATTTTACTTTAATATGAGATGTTAAAAATACACGTATTTTGATTACGAAAGAATAATTATTATTAATATTCTTTTTTTATGTCTTATTAATTCATCTCATTACGGAGAACTCAGTGAATTTAGCTAATATTACAGTGTGAAAGTCAACGCAGCACTTTATTAAAAATAACGTGAAAGAGAAAAACAATACATGTGTATTATAATTTTCCGGGAATTTCCCGGTCAGGGGCGATCGACGAGATCGCCGCATCGCTTTATTAAAGCTGCATCCCGCATGTGTAAGGTAGACAGAGAGTCCAATACAAAGACACTTCTGTCTCCTACTTGCAACCGGATTCTGGGGGCATTTCGTATATAGTGGTGGAGTTTAACACCGCAATCTCGACACCAGAGCGACGAAATGAAAATATTAAATAATTAATTTCCTCAAGTGAGAATCGAACCCACAACATGGCACGTTTAAAGTCATCCTTTTGTGCACTTCCGCCACGACCGGCTTTAATATAATTTGTAATATAATATGTTATCGTATTAATGTATTAAACTACTAGTGGACGCGCAGCTTCGCCCGCTTATGACCCTTAGGGGTGAATTCTAACAAACCATGAAACACGTATTCAATGAAATGTGTTTCTGAGTCTAAATTTCAAATTTTATAAAAATCGGTGGTGATTAAAAAATTTTACCATACAAACTTTCAACCCCTATTTCAACCCTTTAGGATTAAAATTTTTCAAAATCCCTTCTTAGTGAACGTCCAGATTATAAAACTAAAAACATCTGTCCAAATTTCACGTTTCTACGCACAGCGGTTACGGCTGTGCGTGCGTCTTACCTCAGTCAGTACATGTCCTTTTATATATATAGAATATATTCTTATGAATGCCAGGTACTTTTCCTAATTAGGCTTTATGTGAATTAACCTACCTTGCAAAGAATTTCACAGTTCTCAAACATAATTGTCACTTGTCAAGTTCCACAATACACTGTCGCAAACCGAGACCCATTTGTGAAGGTTTCTCATACTTTTTACAGAAGGAAGTATAAAAAACGTGTCAATGAGGCTAGGATAACATACAATCGACGACGTATTTTGATAAATTATATACCTATTGTCTTATTGCCATACTATTATTCTTTGAACACACGTTCTTAATAAAAAGTGAACATCTTTAATATGTTTCCACGGAAACGGACGGACGTTTTGTTTTTCCTTTCGCTTTTACATTTTTTTTATGATTTTTGACATGTTCATTTAAAACAGCAAGCAAGAAACATCTAATGTCCTCTTTCTTTTAATGATAGGTGCAAAAGAAATTAAGTCTTGGCACGTGGCGTAGGACTGTAAGCTCAAGGGTTTGTTGGTTCGATTTCCAATCGAAGGAATTAAATATTTAATATTTTCATTTTTCGCTGGCAAAGCGCGGCGCCCAGTTCCGCCACTTATTACGCAATGTCTCCCGAATTCGGCGGGGAGTGGAGAACTGATATGTCTTAATGGGAACAGAGTATCTATTCTAGTTATATTCTCTCTGCCTACCCTGCTATGTGCAGGATACAGTGAAAAGCATAAAAAAAAATCCCTGCTGAATAAAAACCAAAACCACCATGATAACGCTGTCCAATGTTCCATACTATCCCATTCAGCCTACATGGTTTTAATAATTTTTTTTTTCATTTACTCCACTAAGAAATGGCTGAACATCGAAATTTTTGCTTGCAAAAAATGTCTTGTCTAACTGCGCAGCTGTCACCGAGACACGGACGGAACGTAAATCGCGAAACACCGTTTCAATACTCAGCATATGTCACGTACGACGTGAAGTGTTTCTGGATTCAATCAAAAAGATCCACAGATAGAGTTATGTAAAATCGTGCAGTATGTGGAAATATGTATTTCTATTTGTTATATCTCACTTTTAGGGTTCCGTACCAACAGGTACGGAGTATATATGTAACAGAAGCCTTGTAGGATCAGTTTGTTGTCCGTCTGTCTATATGTTCTATGGAGGTATTAATTAGTATCAAATATTTAGTCCCTTGAAGCATAAAAAAAAACTAAGCTTCTAGTGACCACAACCAAATGATAATATGAGCATTTACATATATTATGATTTTGTTGCATTTTGAATAAAATTTGCCGCCTAGTTAATAAAATTACAGGTGGTTTTCTTCTAGAAGTAATTTTAAAAACTACTGGTATATGGATATGGATAGAATAATCTGTAAAAGTTTCATAGGCGCAGGTCATTACTTCTAGAAAAAAATCAGCAGTAATTTTTTTGCGTTACCCTTGAAAGTTTTTGAATGATATGTGCTTTTTTAAAAAAGATTTTTGTTTCCATGTTATTTTCAAGATTTGTAAGCCAATATTTTTAAAACATTACATCATACAAAAGGCCTACTATTGAGCTATATTAAGAGAAAAAATTTACGAGCGCCGACGCAATAGTCAGGCCGTATTTGCCAATTTTCTTCAAGAATCCGATTTTTTCGAAGAAATCACAAATTGTCAAATATCTCCCGAACAACTGAAAATCGGCTATGATATATGGGGGTGAAATGGATTGTACTGAGGTACTCTATCCATAGACAACCGTTGATCCGTCGATCGTGTTACACCCTGTTTGTCTCTGATCCTATGAAGGAAAAAATATTTATAAAAATTTTAATTATTTTAAAATTATTTTACCACAAAGCTTTATAATATTCTGGATATAGATTTGTCATTCATCGTGAATACATATATAATTATAAAAATTTGAATAAACTGGAACTCTTAAGTATCTCAGTCGATATTTACAATATGTATTACATAGAATATATATAATATATAATGATCAAACAATAATGACTAGATAAGTCATCTGTAAATCTAAAGTATTCTTTCGACCAGTTAAAATAAATATGAAATTCTAAAACAATCTTAGGCTCGTATTTACAAATCGCTCTTAAGTCTTAATGAAAAGGCATCTCAAGATTGATCTCAGACTTGAGAACGACTTAAAAATACGGGCCCAAAACAACATTATAGATATAATAATTCCATCTTCGAACGTTATTCTAAATTCTAATTTCTAACAAAGTTTGCGAGATGCAAACACTTTGTCGACATTGATGGATCGCTCCCGATAGTTGCCATTTCGAATACAAATTTCGAATAATCCGTTCGGCTATAGGATTGGCTCGCTTTATACGGGTAATTTGATCTTACAAATTGATTAGACATCGGGCTTAATAGCACTTGAGAGTAATTAGAGTAATTAGAGAGAAATGTAAATTGTAGATGCCTGTACCTATGCTTAGAGGGTATTTGGATAAATTGTCATAATAATAACGTGGTAAGCAGTGTTAACTTTAATTTAAAATGTAAAAAAGTTTTATTTTACTCTCGTTCTCTCATCGTTCACGCTGTATTGCGCACATAGTAGGGTAGGCAGAGGAAATCTTGTAACGTAGTTATAAGACACTCCGTTGCTATTAAGACACCTACGTTCCCCATTTTTCCATTGAATTCTTGAAGTATTGCTTGTTTATTTGCGGAACTCAGGTTCTCGTTTTGACTCGTTACCGGAGCAAAGAAAATATTAATATTTAATTTCCTCAAGTAGGTATCGAACCTACAACGTTTATATGCACGCATAAACGGTTGTGCCCTTGAGCCATTGGTCTTAAATTTGCGCTATAATGCAAAGTTTTACATACAGCCGATACAAGTGTATGTTTGCATACTACTTTGTGTGGATGGAATCTGTAACCACCGTGTATTAACTTTTGCTTACTTCTATTGTTATTAAATCAAAGAAAGCAAATAAATATATTTAAATAATACCATCTATCTATCATTTCTCATATGTTCCTGCGAATTCTTAACAATTTAACGTTCAAAGTAATGAAATTTTTACAAGTCTATATGGGTTTGTTGTCCCGAGAGACAGCCCCTCTGTAATCAGGTTGCTTATATTTTGTTAAGAACTTCCGAGCGAAGTGAAAGATAAACAAGACTCCTACATTACTTTGATTGATATCTTACTTTTATCTATCTTTGGATAGAATTATAGATATTGAAATATTATTGTTGTAATATTATTGCTACTCGTACTAATATGTAATAATTTTTAGTATGACGCGGTATCTCTAAATGCTAAAATAAAGAAAGAATAATTAGAAGACAAAAAGCGCGCATTAGTCCAAGATATTCAAATTGTAATCCTTAATTGTTATTCCTCCTGAATATCATTCCCCATCTGATCCAATAACATTTAATTTACTCTTTATTCTATTCTTTATCAAAATTCTTCTAGGTAGTGAGATTATTTGGGGATAAATTTCTGCATCTGGACCAAACAAATCAATTTTCATTGACAATCCATTACACTGACGAACATTAACGCAAGTTTGTTAGTTATAAAATTAAAACAATTATATTAAAATTACAAGTTAATAACATAACTTAAATAATTTTTTCTCGTTTTTTAAATCACAACATTCGAAGGCTGCAGTTATGTAAAAAAAATACGGGCGGATAGTGTCTGAATAATAAAGACTCACTACTAACTACAAAGTAAACAATTCTAACCAGAAATGTACACAAAATCTTAATTAGATGATTTTTGAAAATTAAATATATACTAGGTATAATGAAAATTACTCCACAGCCATTAAAAGAAATGCAAAAACACGCCTAAATTTCAATAATTGTATAATAACAGGTAATATATTACAATCAAAAATCTATAGCGGTTAGTTAACATAAATATATTTAGGCATCTGTTTACATAATGGCCTACGGTGGCATCAAGAGAATAGCAAATTTGAATAATATACATATGAGATGAATGAGTTATATAATAGCGACATAAAGTTCGTCATGCTCCAGTGCTGTCTTTTCATTTTTTCGTTTTACTATAAGTGAAATGGTCTGAGTTCGATTTAGAAACATTTCGTAGGCAAATTAAACATATATTGTCTAAGATGAAAAGAACACGCGGGGTTGATTTCCGCTAAACAATACACAATGACTCGAAAAGAAGAATCGTCAGGCAATATTATATATATATATATATATATTAGTAGGTACAGATAGTTAAAAACCAGTTTTGCACGAGATTACGAGTTCGATCCCACAAGAAGAAAAATATTATTTCTTCACTCTTTTGAAGTAAAATATTGTGAAGTAAAATAAATCATTTATAGGCAGAGGGAACCTAGTGTTAAGATACTTCGTTTCCCACTTTCCTCCGAATGTTGGAGCCATTGCATGTTCAGTGGGGAAACTCAACGCCGCACTTTGCCTTGACACCAGATCGAAGAAATGGAAATATAAATTTAAATTAATATTTCATTTTCTCGAGTGGGGATCAAACCCACAACCCGTCGGTTTTACAATCACACTTTTTACCCCTGCGCCACGACTGGCTTTGTTGGCTTTATTAATTCATTTAGATCATATAATTTTCAACATAATCTTGTTTAAGGCTTTTTAATTATGATCTATATAAAGTAGGACAATAAAGTTCGGACGACACATGTATATATTTACATAAAACTCATATAAAATACACCTTAATGGCATCGTCTCCAAACATCGTAAGGCTATTCGTTAATCGATGGTCGTAGATTATAATACCAAATAGCGTGAAAGCGGAAATGAGGTGGAAAGTCGACAAAAGGTTATATAATTGTGCTACATTAGATAGAAGAATGGTTTACCTAGATTTGGAAATGCTTTAACAGCCTAGGTGTCAAGTTAATTGTTTATTTAAGATTAATTTAGGTTTACGCTGTATCCAGCACATAGCAGGGTAGGCTGAGGGAACCTAATGTTAAGACACTCTATTTCCTACTTTCCACCGAATTCTTGGGACATATCGTGGTTAGTGGCGGGACTTCCTCACACTCATTTACTCGGGAGTCTCTCAACACTCGGGAGTGCGGTGCTTAGTTACCAGAGCGAAACAATGCAAATTTTAATACTTTCTTCTTCTGAGTAGGAATCGAATACACAATCCTTACGTAATACAGTCACAAATACTTTAATATATTTTAACATGTTGGCATATTTACAGTTAATAAACTTTTTTGTAAGACAAATAATTATATGGCTAAAACTAAATTAGGAGTACTCGGGTAATATTTGTTCTACTGAAGTATAATAAACAATAGTCAAAACGGCCATTATGGCACAGTGGGGCAACGTTCGTCTGTTAAAATATAAACCTAATGGTTTTAAGTTCGAAGTCCACTCAAAAAATATATTTAAATAATTTTCATTTTCCTGCCTCGGTATAAAGCACATTGTGAATTCTGCCACTCTACGTATGATGTCTTGAAAATTTGTTTGAAATTGGGAAAACATGTTACGTACAATATGCAAAGAAATCTAAAGATATAATTATTTGAACTAGCCCAGATACACCATAATTTGCAGATTATCTCCACTAAAATCTGTATTTGACTTTATGGAGATCATTATACCAGATAATTCTTTGTAATGAATTCCTCTGAATTAGCCTAGTCGTATATTAAGTAAATTTTGACAGCTTTTTTTACTTTAAGAAACAATTGGTATTATTACTTTTTAAGTTTGATTTCCTTTCGAGGAAATGTAATATTTAATATTTTCATTTCACTCTGGTGTCGAAATAAAGAGCGGCGTTGAGATTCGTCACTCAAATTGCATGTTAGAGTGGAGTGTCAGAACACTACGTTTCGTGATTCCACCTTGCTACGTGCAGGATACAACGTGTAGATATAAAAAATATATATTGTGTAACGTAACCTATGTATGTTCTAAATATGCCACTCTGTTCACTTTTTTCTAGTTATTTATAGCCAAGTGACGTTGTCTGTTTCATACTAAATGTGATTTTATTAAATATAAAATCACATTTAGCTTTAGCTAGCTGGCTGCTTTAACTATTAATATGTAAATTGATATAAAAATTTCGACTGCAGCACCTATTGTTATATATCCAGTAACACTCGTGGCGTTAAGACAAATCTAATGACGTATCATTTATCAAAAACGATTTACTAGTTTAACAGTTACAACGGGACAGACGCACATACGCGCTAAAGCTATAACCCTGCTTTTGAATTTCACTGCAGTCGGATAAAAAAATAGTTGAGGCACACACACATACACTTAGCTTAACAATTTGTTTTCAAAAATAATATATATTTAATGGTGTCACAGGCATAAAGGGCATCCAGGCGAAACTAGGGTGAACCACTAGTTAATAATAACCCGTCCGTGTCACGTGTCCCGGCACGGTGACGCCGGGACCAGCTTAATATTCATAGCAAGGCGTGATCTATATAGACATTATTATTGAGATGTGTGTGTGTATGATCTATGATCTAGTAAATTACGAAGAGACTTGAATATGTGTATTTTCTACGACAAAATACGCGTTATATGCTCGGATTAGACTTAATAAAGAACTATTAGAAATCTTTTATCTTTTTAGTTTAATAAATATCTATAGATACCTATATTTTTAGGTTCACGCTGTATCTGTACCTGGCTGTAGCTTAGTGTTAGAACACTCCGTTCCCATTGGTTTCGCTCTCTATTTTTTGAGTCTCACTCTTGTGCCTCTAAGCCAAGACTGGCCTCGAATTTGTATACTTTTTATATTTATAAACACTTACAAAATTAAATATAATTTTTAACTTTCGCCCAACGTACAATAGCATAAATTGAAATGATTATGGGTAATAGTAATTAAAGTTTTATCCATTCAAAAATATACGAGATGGACGACGAAGAAGAATCGAATAAACATTCTTCAAAATTTATTATTATTCACCCTCAAAACGCACACACACACAAGAACTGTAAGCTTAAAATACTTAGATAATATGGAAATTGCTCTACTTCGCTACTTTTTATAGCTTGTATTAAAAAATATATATTATACAAACGTGACTAAACTTCTGTAGGGGAATTTACATTTCTGCGCTCCGAGTGTTTAAAGTTTCAAAGGTAAATACACCTTGCATTTCCGCGAGACGAGCAAAACTTTAGAGAATTAAAAATATTTTTTTTCTTTAAAGTGAATTTTATAGTTTTATATAATAATATATTTCGGTACTTACAATCTTATAATTACTAAAACTTAAATAAAATCAAAATAAATAAATGAGCTTCACTGTTTATCCCGCACACAGCAGGGTAGGCAGAGGGAACATAATGCCAGAGCGAATGTAATGAAAATATTGATAAATAATAATTCATTAACTCGACTGGGAATAGAACCTACAATCGTTGAGACGCGCTATGACGGCCTCTACTATCAGCATCACGCTGTATCCCGCACACAACAGGGTACACAAAGGGAATGTGCTAATACCCATTTTCCGACGAATTCTGGAGGCACTGCATACTGAGTGGCGGAACTCAAGCCGCGCTTTGCATCGACAAAATGAAAATATAAATTTAAATAAATATTACATTTTCTTGAGTAAGAATCGAACTTACAACCCACACACATAGTCACTACCTTTGTGTCCATGCACCACGATTGGCCTCATTATAAATATTAAAACTTAAATTGTATTAAAAATAAAAGCAATCTCACCAAATGTTACAAATCTCCACATTTTGTCAACCTTTTATCACAAGCACTCAGTCCAAAAATGCTAAATGGTATCCACTTTCTTTTCCCTACGCTGATGATTGATGAGGTGTTCGATACATTTCGAGATCGCGCTTGGTGCGTAAATGAGGAATTCCACATACGTGCGCCAGTATAAGGTAAGTGTCCCTCCCACGTGTAAGCGAAGCGGGCTCTATTTTTTATCAGATTTCGCGGTGATTCTAAGTCAGAATCAATATATTATATTTTATTTATTTATTTACACGTTATTGTTTACAATTACTTATAAAGAAATAGAAGAGTATTAAAAATAGCAAAAATAAAACGTTTGACACACAAAAGGCGGTCTCATCGCTACTCAGCGATTTCTACCAGACAACCTTTGGGTTAAGAAATTTGTGTTAAAATAGAGTGGGTGGTGTTAATAAATTTAAATATCATATTAAATCTTAATACATAAACATTTTGTTTTTATTGATTAGTAAAATTTTATTTCTTTCCACATTATGTTCCCTCTGCCTACTCTGCCGTGTGCGGGATAAAGCGTGAAGCTGAAGCGATTTTATTTTTATTTATTAATTTTTTCTTTCCATATTTTTCATATTGTTATTATCATTTAAAAATATTCTAATATTCTACTACATTTAAACTATTATTTTACACTTAGAAGAGAAAACGCTTTTCTAGAAACTAATAAAAATTTTAACCTATTAGGTTAAGATTTTTTTCTGCTTTCTATACTCGTATGTATTCTCAAAAATATTTGAGATTTATTTTTTCCATCATCTTCCATTATTATTGATGGTAATAGACTCTTATTTATCGCTTGTACAGTCATATTAGTCTATTCTCCTGTACTTCCATGTGTTATTATTTAAAAAAATATTAAATTTATACCACTTATTTTAAATTAATTAAATGCTGTTTTTTTGAATGAATTGAGGCCGTCGTGGTGCAGCGGCACAAGTGTGTGACTGTATCACAACGGTTGTGGGTTCGATCCCCACTTGAAGTGAAATATTTATTTAAGTTTATATTTTCATTTATTCGCTCTGGTGTCGAGGCAAAGCGCGGCGTTGAGTTCTGCCATTCAACACACAATGCCTCCCGAATTCGGCAGAAAGTGGGGAACGGAGTGTCTTAACACTAGGTTCCCTCTGCCTAACCTGCTGTATGCGATATACACCGTGAAGCAGATTTAATTACTTTTTAATGTCCGTATACCAAAACGGAACCCTAATAAAATTAAGACGTGATCAAAATTAAGTTTTCCAAAATTTTTCTCCCGATTGGCCCCTTCACGAAATTTTCATCTTAAATACATTAATTATCCTGAAAAGTAGAAGGAAAAAGTGCTAACATTTTTATAATGCTAATTTCAAGCAGTGAATTAAAATGGTGTTAGATACTGTGGGCTTAGTTAATGGTTTTATAATTATTATATTAAAATAACAGAATATATTTTTATTGATTATAATATAATATTTTTAAGACCATCATGGCTAAGTGGCAGACTGTAAACACGATGGTTAGGAGTTCGATTACACTCGAACTGATTTATTCCTAATATTTTTTTTCACTCTTGTATTGTAATAAGGTAAAGAGCGGCGTTGAATGTACCACACAACAAGTATCGCAAAAACTAAAAAATGTGACAGAATGTGAGGGACGGAGTGTTCTAACACTAGGTTCTCTCTGCCTTCCCTACTATATACAGGATTCAAAAAAAGGAAGTAATTAAATCGTTCTAAAATAATACCCATTAGACACAAGTTTACAAGACAAAGCTAGTGAGATTTGATCGACATGAGAACAATCGATTAAAAAAAATATATCTTTGTCAATAGATTGTTTCATTTAATTTTGTGTCATAATTCCTGTGATTAAGATCTTGCAAGTGTAACCATTGTTGGGTAAATATCGATTTGTTTTTAACCTTTTGTACCTAAGTCTGTAGAGTTCCCATTATATATGTCTTGTTCTTTATATTTTTAATTTTTTAAATTAGTTTAGTTATTTAAAAAAAATAAACGATTAACATGTTGTAATTTTTTTCTGGATAAATCTGTATTTTCTGAGATTCATGTGTATAATCAAATATTTTTTTCTTTTCAGCTTCACGCTGTATCCCGCATAGAGCAGAGCGGGAAGACAGAACCCAGCGTTAAGACACTCCATTCCTCATAATCCGCTGAATATTTACCATTGTGTATTGAGTGGATCATTTTTTCGTGCTCTGCTTTGTTACCATAGCGAAGAATTGAAAATATAAATAAATAATAATTTATGTCCCAAGTGCGGATCGAACCCACAACCGTCGCACTTATTTGTGCCACTTAACAAGATATCAACCCTGCCGAATGCAGAGTACAGCGAGAAGCTGGGAAAAAAATGTAATTAAATTAAATCAGCTTCACGCTGTATCCCGCACACAGCAAGGTAGGTAGACGGAACCTAGTGTTAAGACGCTCCGTTTCCCATTTTCTGCCGAATTCGGGAGGCTTTGCGTGTTGAGGGGCAGAACTCAACGCTGCGCATTGGCTCGACACCAGAGCGAAGTAATGGAAACATAAACGTTAATAAATATTTCACTTCCTCGAGTGGAGATCGAACTCACAACCGTCGCGTTACGTCGCGAAAAATATAATAAAAAAATAAATTATAATTAAAATATATTTTTTTCATGTAGGTTAGCGATAGACGTTGAGCTTACCTTATATAATTTTATATAACGAATCAATAAAACTAGATAAGGTATTCGTTGCAACACCCATTGGAATTTGATGCGGTCTCTTAGCTCGTGTGTCAAAGAAGAAGTTAATATATGTGAATTAAATATTATAAATATTTACCTTTTCGATACGGAAGTAAGCATTGCTTAATTTTATAGAAAGATAGATATGTGGTTTTGTTTTTTTGTTTAGCGTCACTCTGTGTTTGATACACATAGCAGGGTAAGCAGAGGAAACCTAGTGTTAAAATACTCTGTTATCCATTTTTCGCCAAATTCTGGAGACATTGCGTTTTGAGGAGTGGCTTTCAACGCCGCGCTTGGCGAAGAAAATGAAAATATAAAATATTTCACATTCGACGAGTGGGAATCGCACCCACAACGTATTCAGTTGCACTTTGTGCCCTTGCGCCATGACCGGTGTCAGTGACTTTGGTTATATATATATATATATATATATATATATATATATATATATATATATATATATAGTTTTTTCACTTAAGTTTTAAGTGAAATTTGACAAACAGACAAACTATTCGTGTTTTCACATGTCTCTCATAAAAAAAATAATTAAATTAAATTAGCTTCACGCTGTATCCCGCACACAGCAAGTTAGACAGAAATTAGTGTTAAGACACTCGGTTCCCCAATTTCTGCTGAATTCTAGAGGCATTGCGTGTTGAGTGGCAGAACTCAACGCCACGCTTGGCTTCGACACCAGGGCGCAGAAATGGAAATATAGACGTAAATAAATATTTCACTTCCTCGAGTGGAGATCGAACCTACATTCGTCGCGTTACAGTCACATCCTTGTGCCACTGCGTCTTGATGGCCTTAACATAATTTTCTATATAAATATATTCAATAATAATTTGTTTTTATAACTTGATTTTCTTAACGTACATGAGATTTTAGTTAACTAAGGTAGAACTTTTTTATATTCATAGCTGGTGACGCTGGTTACATGATTAAGATCATTTCTTTATTTTTCAGCTATGGTAAATAAGTAAGCGCATAAAAATATATTTTTTCAATTTAACATTTACATTACAAATGGATATTCTTGGCTTTATTTTTATTATATAAGTGAAACTAAAACCTATAGGTATTTTAAAAGGGCAGGCTAGGAGCAGAATTTGTTTTTAATATAGATTTTTCCTCCCCCAACTTGAGTGTCACACGCAAAGAGTACAAAGAAAAAAATCACTGGAAAAATATCATTCCTAACGTACTTTATTTATTTTATTAAGATGATGATAATGCTCTATTATATTAATTTTTAACAAAAAGAAAAACCGACTTCTAACAACGAAATAAAAAGTAACAAAATAATTTTACAAAGATATTATGATTTTGAAGTCGGTGCCAAGTAAGACAAACTGGCTTAGTAATTTAATATTGTAGTAAAGTAGTTGTAGTTGTAGCTTAGTAATATGTAGTAAGGTCTAGGTAAGGCTATGTAGTAAGGTCGTTGTAGCCTTAGCTTGACTCCTTTTCTTACAGAAGTCGGTTAAAAAGTAGAGACCTAATCATTAAAAAAAGTTGATCATCGTTTAAATTTTTTCAAATAAATAAAACAATTAAGAGTAAGTAGTAATAGAGTTAGAGTTATTTAATTTTGACTGCTTACAAACAATATTTTACAGTACCAGGATCTACGAGGACTCGTTGACGCGTACAATACGAGTTGTCATAGCAACGTCTATGTCACTGTATAAATACAAATATTATGTTATATGCAAGGTAGTGTTATAATTGAAGTATTTTTTTTCTTATTATTAAAAATATTTGCATTCTGAACTTCTTCTTTATATAAACTATGTTACAATTATGCTAAATTTCATACACCTGCGGTAGCATACACCTGCGTCAGCACAATTTTTTTTAAAAAGAACGCAATATTTATGCTGTATTGTAAATCTTTGTACTTCTCTATCATTACCATATACCACCCTTCTGGTCAGGATAAAAAGCCACTTATTAATATTTAAAATTATTATTTCTATACATATATAAATTATTAAAATTTATTTTATTAAAATATTACATTACATATGTAAAATATAAATAAAGAAAATGTAATAAAACATATAAACCATAATTTAAAGTTAAAACTTAAGATAAATTGAAATAGATATTTTAAGTAGACCCTGAAAACGTGCACCATTCCACATCAACAACACTCTCAAACCCCAACTTCTTATATAACGCACCAGCGTTAGCATTGCCTTCCACACAAAAGGCGAATACACATTTATTATTCTCCAATAAAATATTAGATATAAGCTTCACCATTAAGCCACCATAGCCCTTCCTTCTATGTTTCTCCATAGTGTAAAGATGGCCTAACGCCCCCATTTCCTTAACAAATACCCAAGCTATAAGTTCCGGTTTAGAAAAAAGTCCATAACCCAAATTCGCTTTGATCAACATTTCGAAGTACCACTCAGAACCAGGATAACGATGAGGCCATTTAGAATTGACTAACTTTGTGTGCTCAATTGTTAGAGGTTGGAATGAAAATTCTGGAGCTAATCTGAAAAGATAATGGTATTTAATGAAACTGATTTCATTCTAACAATCTTTACTATATTAAATACTAGTGACCCTCTCGCGGCTTCGCCCGCTTGAATTACTTAATTATAGATTTACCAATCTGCGTTACTTTCGTTTTCAAATACTGAAATAATTTTAAGAACAATTTATACCTATATAAGTATATTTATTAGTAGTATATTCAATAAAACATCTATAGAATTTTTTTCGAACGACATTCTTTCATCATATAACTTCTTTATTTATAAGTTGATGACATAAGATAAGTCAATAAAAAAATTAAAAACCTTCTTTTGTGTTATTATACATATATCTTCCATGAAAAGACACCGATCCTTTTACAATTAAATAAAAAAGACAGATTTTTAGTGTAGTCCCATTGAGATCTGATCTCAATCTCTGATCTTTAGACCAAAATTTAAATGTCTCGTGCGGGACAGGCTTGGTGCCACATTTCGTGAATTATTCCACGCACTTACCTGGATCACTTTATAACCTGCCTGAATATAAAAGAAAATACACAATTATGCTATTACTCTACGAAATTAAGAAGAAAAATAAAAATGTCCAGCTGAAACCATTAAATTACCTTACATCAAAGAGCGGTGACCCCGCATCAAGTAAAAACGTTTCTGTCACTGTTATATGGTCAATCTTACAATTTTTCTCAGTAATAACTTCTTTCATACAAGCCATCACATGTGCTGGGGCGTAAGGCACTTCTATGGTTTTAGACCAATCGATAAGTTGTGTTTGTCTCAAAGCTTCACCAAGTGCTGTAGTATCATCCTTAGGACATTGAATTACAACTTCGTAATATGTGCTCTGGAAAGAGATAATAAATTATAAGGAAATTTTACATTTACTTTTTAGAAAACATATGAAAAATAAAACATATAGAAAAAGAACGTAGCGGGATTTGAATCCGTGCCTCTCGGAATCTTATCTTTTTTCAAAAAAGTAGTATTTTTCTTTACTAAGTGTGGAATAACGCATTAAAAATTATATATTTATAAATTAATTTTATAAAACGTGCGCCTAAGAAATAAATATAGCAGTTTCTTATAAACGTAATGTGTCTTTCAAATTAAACTCTTTAACCGGATTAACCGATAATGTAATATTTCTAGAAACCAACGTTTCGAACACTATTCAGTACTCCGTGGTTACCTACTGGTCGAAATTTGCCTATGAAAATTTTAATTAAAAATGTTCTAAATATGAACATGACCCCAGGATGAGGATCGAACCCAAAACTAATGCACTTACAATTAGAAACCTCATTAACCATAAGATATTAGTTTTATATTATAATCTGTATATTCTAGTACTCTTATCTAATCAATTAAATTTATTCTGAACTAAATATCAAATGACCGAAGCTAAATTCCTGATTAAGTTGTACATTTCTTTCCTGTACAATCATTAATACTATTTATCAAAATGTTTTATTCAAAATAACGTAAAGCTAGCGTTATAAACTGTCACACATTTACAGATAAGAATTTATCAGTGACATAATATCTTATAGAGGATTATGAAATTATAATTTTATCAATAAACTTCACACCTAACAAAAATATAACCTTTTAGATTATATCTATGTTATTATTATTCATATATATTTTACCTTAATGTTAAGCGCCACTATTCCATTTTGGAAGTCTCCATAAGGACAATATACTTTAAACCCGTAGTCAAGGCCGACTCTATTTATATACTCTTCAGTGTCCAAGAGAGTCAATCCAGAGAGGCTTCTCGGCCAATCACATTTAAAAACAGATGTGATTTCCCCCCACTCTTCGATAGGGACAATCTTCAACGGTTCAGTACACATGATGACTTCAATAACAGTATGTAGCGAATGAATGATTAATATGAATCGTATTTGAGCGAAACGACCTTCCTCTCTGTGCCGAGATAGTATAACAAGGACTACATTCGTCATATTTGCACACAGATCATATATTTATATGATCGCATTC
>DWGR01000280.1:0-25729 GCA_018247715.1 Heliconius burneyi
TATTCGAAGAGCCGACTCGAGACGCCATTTCTCGCCTGCCGCTTGAGCTCTCTTGGAAAATATTCTCGTAAGTTCCATTCTTATGTATAATTTACAAACACTTTCGTATTTTGAGTAATGCGATTAGTAGACTAGAATGTGTTGTTCATCATTTATTTATAAAGTGAAGTGACAAGTGTACCTATTTTATATTACTTTTCCTTTTAACTGTATCTATGCTAGGTGACGCCAGTCGTGGCGCAGGAGCACAAACGTGTAACTGTAAACGTAATGGTTTGCGGATTTGATTCCAACTTTCGGAAATTAAATATTTAATATTCTCGTTCTGGTGTCGAGGCCACGTGCGGCGTTAAGTTTCAGCGGAAAATGGAGAACAGAAGTGTCTTAATGGGAACGGGGAGTCTTCACCGCCTACTAGCGTTTTCTCATTCCCACTATATCACAAGCCGACTTATTACTAGTTTAACTTGCATATAATACATATTTCTATTTTTAATAAGTTTCAAGTTTTAACCTCTATATTTAAATAATACTTACAAACACACTAATAGATATTATTTTATTATATGAAGAATATGTATAACATTCAACAAAACGAAGTGGCAACGATGCACGTATAAAATAATTAGTTTACTGTATTTTTATCATTTGCATTATAGTTATTTCTCGATATAATTATGAGTTAATTAGTTGTGTTATTGATATCTCCTCGTACATAAAGATTATCTTTTATTGCATATATGGCGGATAACTAATTGTAATAAGAGGAGAATTAATTGCAATTATAATAATAATAAATTTAGTAGCTATGTAAGTAAGTATCTAGTTACTGAGGTCGTCGTGGCGTTAGAGCACAGGAGTGTAACTGTAACGCGACGGTTTCGGGTTCTGTTCCCACTTGAAATGAATTGTTATTTATTAATGTTTTCATTTCATTTCTCTTTCATCAAAGCAAAAACCAGGCGTTGAGTTCCTCCACTCTAGACGCAATGCATCGAAAAATCGGAAAAATCGGTAGGCAGAGGGAACCTAGTGTTAAGACACTCCGTTCCCCACTTTCTGCCGAATTCTGGAGGCATTGCGTGTTGAGTGGCAGAACTCAACGCCGCGCTTTGCTTCGACACTAGAGCGAAGGAATGGAAATATAAACGTAAATAAATATTTAACTTCCTCAATTGAGGATCGAACTTATAACCGTCGCGTTACAGCCCTTGTGCCGTTGCGCTACGACGGTCCCAAGGAGATTATTACTATTATTATTGAAAGAAAATTGTAGAAATTTCTAAATGTTTTATATTGCAATTGTATTTAATTTACTCAAAATTGTAAAATCGAAAGGTATTTAGACAAGGCGTCCCTTCGAAACGCAACACAAGCCCACAAAGTATGGAAAAGAATAATAATAGCGAATAAAACATTGAGAAACCGCTTAAACCATTTCGAATTAGTTTTGAAACTTGGTTCGGAGAATTTGGTGAAATTTTATAAGAGAAACAGGAAAACTTTAAAGAAATTGACGCTGAAAAATTATTTGCCAGTCGGACATAACACAGTTGGTAGGTTATTTAAGTTGTTTCTTTATTAAAAGAGTAAAGCTTACAAAAATACAGTTTTTTTAGTTTGTCCACGTATCGTTTAAAGTTAAGCATATTATCCCGCGTTTCCCGGTAACCAGAGTGGAGCTAATGTAGTGTAAACGGAGTGTCCGATCCCTACTTTCTGACTCTGGTGGCTATGCGTGGCGGAACCCTACGCAACCTTTTACTTAAATATATAATTTTAGTTTTACCTTAATATATTGGCTATGGTACCAAGTTATTAAAACATTCCCAGGGGGAAATGAACCCCCATTCGTCACCGTCACAGTCACCTATTTGTGCCTCTGCGCCACGACTAGCCTTAATCATATGATCTACTTACAGTATATTTTTTTAGTTGAGTATACGAACACAACCAGTGGTAATAAGAGAGCGGGTGAGAATTTGATAATTTGCACCAAGCGATACAAGTTATTCTGATGTATTATTAACACTACAACTGGACAAGAATAATGGAGAATATATGGATAAGAATAAATGCATAAATTTTAATTATAGATATACATTCTAAAAATTATATAATGTATTTCATTGCTTTTACTCCCTCCATTTTATTTGTCAATCAAAGTGTAAAATTTAATGTAACTTATTTTTTTCTTTATTGTCATATTCGCAATCAGGTTCGAATTGTGGAGAAGGCACAGAGAGCCAAGCTAGGTATAGATAATTATGTACCTAGTAAGTTTTACAGTTCCTGGCCGCTAGAAACATTAATAATATTGATGTTTTCAGCTGTATCCTGTACATAGCAGGGTAAGCAGAGGCAAGCTCGTAACCTGGTGTCAAGACAATCTGATAACCATCTCCCCTTTTTCGGCTGAAATTTAAGGTTTGCTTACCTGCGTTACGACGATCGACAATTTAATATTGATAATGGAGAGAATTCTCGAAGAAGAGGTCATTCATTTGACTCCATCATGGCTCAGTACCCAGTAGGTAGAATTTGACTGTAGATTCAATTTATATATTAAAATTATTACATTTATTAATATTTTTATTTACAAAGATATGAATGGAATCAGTTGAGTGATGTGTTATATAGCACTCGGTGTCAGAGGCGGAACAATATTTTATATTATAATGTGTACGTCTGGTAGACGGCCGAGCGCCTAAAACGCTGACAAAGGGACAGATCAGATGAACGGCGCCGGTGGGAAAGGAATTTCTTTTTCTCTCTCACATATTATTCCATTGTGGAATAGTTAAGTCGTAGTTTTAGTTAGATTAAGTTAGATTTAGATAGATTTAAATTCGCATACTTTTCCTCTAACATTGAGGGTAAGTTAGATTTAATTTCTTGTATTTTATTTTATTAATTAAATTAAGTGTAATTATAAAATGGTATTTTTTTAACCCTCCAACTGCAGCCAACGTAACTGATGGTAAAATATTTGTGCTTAGTCTTTCTTCTCTAATATCAAACAATACAAAATACACATTAATATGTCAGCTTCACACTGTATCCCGGACACAGAAGGGTAGGCAGAGGGAACCTGTTACGACACTCCGTTCTCCACTTTCTGTCGAATCCTGCAGGCGTTGAGTGGTAGAACGCAACGCCGCGCTTTGCCTCGACACCAGAACGAAGAAATGGAAATATAAACGTAAATAACACGTAAACGTGGGGGTTGGAACCCACAACAGTCGCTTTACAGGCACACCCTTATGCCGCTGCGCCACGACGACCTCTTATTAATATGTTTTACAGTACTAATACAAAATAAGCTGTAATTTAACTCATACACGGATGCTCATATACTCTGCACATGTACCTAATGTCGTACAAAATACTAATGGTAATGTACATTTATGTGCTATTGCTATTAAGCTTGTTTCGTTTTCGCTGAGACCTCGGTTAGGGAATTCTTTTAAAGAAGTTGGGTTTGGTTACAATAATAATTTATTATATATAATGAAGAGTTATGTTTTTCGCGCGTATCTTGTATGTATGTTATATTCTTTATTATCACATAGGTATCTCCAGAACCGCTGAGCGGATTTACATAATTGAGATATCGTTAGATTCGTTTTAGCAGCCTAAGTGTTCTTAGATAGATGACATAAAAAAATATTATGGCGGCTGTGGGACGCCATTTTACTAAGTGATAAAAAAATTGGTTTCGAATGCCACAATATGGGTATTGAATTCAAGAGCTCAATGCGAGGATTTCTAAAAGGTATATCATGATTATCATTACGATAATGAATCTTAAATAAAAAGTGAGTTTTATGCAGTCGGGGTTTTTGTTTTTTCATATATCTTTTCCTTATTTGTATGTATTACTAGCTACCCAAGCGCGACTTCGCCCGCTTATACTTATTGTAAGCCAAATTATACAAAATCTTTACATAAATGGTAACCTATGTGTTGTTATTTTTATTGTAAATTATATAAAAAAAACCAATTGTTGAGTTTTTTTACCGGCTTTTCTTAACAGAACTGTCTTCCGAGCCGGTGATAGCTTCTGATCGACACTACTAATATTTCTATGTAACTTGACGATTCAAACGTCTTTGTAATTGGCTATTTGATTAAAGCATATATTGATTTTAATAGATTCCTGTCCAAAGCTACTATAAAATTTCATCAAAATTAGTTCAGTAGATTTTGCGTGTAAGAAGAACAAACACCCATCCTCACAAACTGTCACATTAATAATATTAGTGGATTTAAAAATATAGCCAGTTCATATTTATAACATTACTAAAGCATAATTTATTATTTAATTTATTTTTAAATTTAATTGCAATTAAGTAATACAAATTAATATGTTTAATAGCACTTATATAAAATAAACTTTAATTTAGCTCGAACAAACGATATTCAAATATGTAGGCATTAGCACTCGAACAGGTAATGCTGTACATACTAACGTTAATGTACATTTATGTCCTGTTGCTGTTCAGCTCGCTTCGTTTACTCTGTGGTCTCAGTTAGGGATTGCTTTTAACGAAGTTTGGTTGCGTCGAAATGATTTATTGCGGTTTAATTGTATAAAATTGAGGCGTGGCGCAGTGGCAGTGTGTCATTGTAAACGCTACGATTGTGGGTTCGATTTCAAGTCCGCCAAGCGTGAATAAAAAAAAACGTTAAAAATTTGGATAGGCAGAGCCCTTCTGGAGGCATTGGTTGTTGAGTGGTAGAATTCAACGTCCCACTTTGCCTCGACGCCAGAGCGATGAAATGAAAATGTAAGCGTTAATAAATATTACACTTCCTCAAATGGGGATCGAACCCACAACCGTCGCGTTACAGTCACACCCTTGTGCTTCCGCGCCACGACGGACTCAAAATTTGTTTTTCTTCTTTTATTATGATGATTTAAAACAAATATCTTGATCTTGACGATTAACTAGAAATCTGTAGCCATATATTTAATTTTACGCATCCGGTGCATATAGAGATAACCTAATGCTAAGATTCTGTATTGTCCATTTGTCATTCATTTACTAGCGTCAGTGGTGGTAAACGCTTCGCTCTCTTTTAACCAAGCAAGGAAAGACTCTTAAGGGTTCCGTGCTCAAAAGGACAAGTTACAGGATCCCAATTTCGTCCATATAGTCCTCCTATCAAAACCATTTTATCTCAAAGTCAGAAGGAGGTATTAACATGAAATATTCAAGTCTATGGTACTTTGAAGTACAGAAAAAAATCATCGTCCTTGATCAAATCTGCTTCCCGATATATACCGCACATAGCGAGGCAGAGGGTGCCTAGTATTAAAACACTCCGTTTTGCTAAATTCTCGAGGTATTGTTTATTGAGTGGGGAAACTCAATGCTGCCCTCGAAACCAGAGCGAAGAAAATGGAAATTATAAATTTAAGTAAATATTTCACTTCGTCAAGTGGGAATCGCACTCACAACAGCTTACAACCAATGGCGGTGCGAGCGCTTCTTCTTCGCGATGACTCTTAATAGACAGACTGAAAACAAAAACAGGCCTGTAAAGGTTTCCCTATTTTGTTTGCAACGGACCCCTAAAAATATGAAAGCAATGCAAATAAATGTACAGATATATAGATTCGTCCGTTCGTCCGTCCATTTCATACGTACCGCATTTGATATATGAACGCCACACGGCGCTACGCATATCGCATATCGTGCGGAAACAGAAATGGGACAATGTGTCCGCTCTAACGCGACAAGGTTATTGTTCGGTGAAATCCTTTTTTTTGTTTTTTTTTATTTTGAAAATTTTTTACCGAATAATATATAGAAAATGTGGTTTGGTTATTTATTAAAGCGGATGCAGTGATTTATTAATTTTTGTTTTAAATATTCATTTTTCAGTTTTACACCTTTTATGGAGTTTTTAACCTGGTTAATGGTAAAGTCATTGTAAAAATTAGATATCGTTATTTATATAATAAATCTGCCTCTCTGAGACCTCAATTAGGCTTAATTGACAAATTGGTCGTAGACATGTCTTAGCGCAGGGATACAAAGTGTGACTGTAAAATCGAGTGGTTGTGGGTTAGACCCTTACTCGAGGAAATGACAAATTTATTTAAATTTATATTTCTATTTCTTCGCTCTGCCTCCAAAATTCGGCGGTAAGTAGGGAATGAGCGTTTTCACTCCTACGTTCCCTCTGCTCATCCTGCTGTATACGGGATACAGCGTGAAGCTGATTTGATTGTTGATACACCTAGACGTATATCTACGTATTTGTCGGATTATTTTTTTTATTTTATCTTCACGCTAGATAAGATACTCGTAAATAGTTTTATCTCCTGAATCCTTTTCCCGTTAAAAGACTATAGAAAAATAAATAAACATATGTAAATATTTATTAATCTGTAATAGTGATGTGCCAATTTTCTCCACATATTCACATCTATTAAATATAACACAATGTATTATTAATAATTGAAATACGCTAACGTACGAGTATTATGGTAAATTACTACAGTAACATGAATATTTAACAACCTAATTGTATTTAGTACAACACTAAATGTGAGTTATGTGTGTGTTTGATTTTGATTATTTTGATGGTTATTATGTATGTATATAAATTAAATTAATAATTTAAAAAAAATCAGCTTCGCGCTTTATCCCGCACACGGCAGGGTAGGCAGATTGAACATAGTGTTAAGACACTCCGTTTCCCACTTTCTGCCGAATTCTGGAGGCATTGCGTGTTGAGTGGAAGAACTCAATGCCACACTTTGCCTCGACACCAGAGTGAAGAAATACAAATATAAACGTTAGTAAATATTTCACTTCCTCGAGTGGGAATCGAACCCACAACCGTCGCGTTACAGTCAGCTTTAGTCTTTAGTCAAGTATTTAATAAAAGTTTTTAGCAAATTTTGTATCATCATGAAAAAAACTTATAGAAAGTTAGAGTGGCGCAGGGGCGCAAATGGTGACAGTAAACTTTGGTAGCGAGGTGCGGAGTTGAGTTCCGCCGCTAACCACGTAATGCCGGTGGAATTCGGCGGAAAATGAGAAACATAGTGTCTTAACACTAAGATCCCCTGCCTACCATGCTGTGTGCGGATTACAGCGTGACGCTAAAAAAAATCTATGACAGTGACTGTAAGTGTGACGGTCGTGGGTTTGATTCCTTCTCGGAGGAATTTAAAGTAACTTCATTTTCTCGGTCTGATAAGAAGGTCGACACGGAATATCTCGAAAATTTGGCTGAAAGTCGGGAATGGAGTGAGGCAATGTGGACTACCCTGCTATGTGAGGGATACAGCGTGAAGCTAAATAGGGTTTTTTTTAAATTGGGAACGTGAGCAATCCTGCCTACCCTGCTAAATGAGGAAAACAGCGTGCGTGATGCTGAAAAAAAAATCGCTAGAAGCAAATTTCATGAAAGGGTCTCTTTATAAAAAATAATATTTTGTGTCCAGTTTTATTTTTGAATTGGTGCAGCTATTAGTGATTCTCTTTGTACAATGTTCAGCTTGTCATGTAAAAGGTAGAAAAAACGTTTTGTTGGCGATTTACTTGCTTTTCAGAAGAATTCTTTATGACGTGTTCGCAGAAAAACTGTTGTCGTACTTTTTTCTTATAGAAATGAGTGCTCCTTGCTATTACTAGACTATATTTTACAAAAAAAAACATTTTTCATGAAAGATATAAAAAATAAAAATATTTCAATTCACTGTGTAATAAATTGGAAATTCAGCTGACATATTTTTATAGTTCAATTTTAACTATTTAAAGCGTAAAGGAATGCTTAAGAGGAAAATAAGAGAAAACAAGAATAAAAATTATACATCTTTGACGCTCTATCCCGCACAGAGCAGGGTAGGCAGAGGAAGCCTAATTAATGTTAAGGAATATCTTAATATCAGGCTCCTCAATTTCTACTGAATTTTGAAGGCTTTGTAAGCCTTTCTAAATGTCTTCTTTATCTCAAAACGTGTAACATCACACGAAATATCACAAACCAGGTCAAGATCTATCAAAATCCTTTCTTACGTTCAGCTTCAAGATGGTGTCAAATTGACGCATCCGGTGCCTTTGTCGTCCGCCGGAAGTGCACTTACAGCCTGATACCCTAAGAATATCCTTCCGGTTCTTTTCGGCACTTGCCTCGAGTGTTTGAAGACATTTTTAGATTTTCTAAAGAGTCTTTCTAATTTATTCGAGATTAATCTTTATGTTTTTAAAGATTAGAAATAAATAGTTAATTGAACGTTAAAATATTTTCTCAGTGTTGCTAGTGAATCCGTATGTTTAAAAATAAAATATAAAATTCATTTCCTTGAACAACCGTCACGTTTATTGACAACCGCATCTTAATTTATTCAAAGCATTCTTTGTTAAAATTAAAGATGTCAAATCATTGTTCGACAATTTTTATTTCAAGAATTATTAGGAAAAATAACATTAGGTAAAGTTAAAATGCAATATCTAATAATAATCGTGTTAAAAACTGAATCAGCTTCACGCTGTATCCCGCACACAACAGGGAACCTAGTGGTAAGACATTCCGTTCCTGACTTTCTGCCGAATTCTGGAGGCATTGCGTGTTGAGTGACAGAACTCAACGCCTCGCTTTGCCTCGACACCAGAGCGGAGAAATGGAAATATAGACGTAAATAAATATTTCACTTCCTCGAGTGGGAATCAAACCCACAACCGTCGCGTTACAGTCCCCCACAAAGGCACCCTTGTGCCGATGCGCCACGTCGGCCAATTGTGTGAATTATGTAAATTTTCAAAGTTATCTTTCCAAATAACTGGGATATTGCGTAAATATTGTCACAATAAAATTTTCGCGTGCATTTTTAAAGTGATAGTAAAATAAGACAAGCACCGTCTTTCCGTTTGTTTTATAAGCTCCTTTGTATCGCCGGCTTCGCGGCGCATATGGCGCGAAAACTGAAAAATTGCTGGACAGATAAATAATGATAACTTGGTGGCATGTTTTACGTAAGACCTTTTTACACGGTCTTGGCGAATGCTCTTACATTTGAAAGATCGTTTTGTTTTCACGCATTTGTCTGTTATATTTTTATTCTATAAGAAGAGAGAATAATAGTTATATTTAAGTAATATTTTTTATTTTATTTTTTCTTTTTTTTTTAAACATTGCCGGTGGAACATCAGGTATTTTATACAATCCTTAATAATTTTATTCAGGCATTCTAGGTAAGGTATAATTTAATATTACTTCATATATTGCTTGTCCCAAAATTATATAGATTGCCGGTAACGTATACATTGCACTCATCAATTATTTTTACAAATATTTATTAAATATATTTATGAAACACTTTTCACTTTAAGGGGTGAGTTCTAATATATTATTGTATTATTATAGTATTGTTAAGAGTTTAAATTTCAAGTCTTATAAAAATCGGTGGCGATGTAAAGATTTTCCCATATAAACTTTTAACCCCCAGATGGTTAAAATTTTTCAAAAATCCTCCTTATCGGATGTTCATATGTTCATCTGTCTATACCTCAGTCAATGGGAACGTCTCCTTTTATATAAAGATTATTTATTATTCGTTCTACTTACCTTACTACTCGGGAAAAACGCATGAAGCCGCATATTATAGCGTTAATATAATTGTTTAATACATCACAAAATGTACCTTGAGTGAGTATATTTTTTTTTCAGCCTCACGCTGTATCCCAAATGGGCAGAGTAGGTAGAGAAAGCTTAGTGTTAAGACACTGCGCTCCCCACTTTCCGCCGTGTTGAGTGGTACTCAACGTCGCGCTTGGCTCGACACCAGAACGAAGAAATGAAAATATTAACACATTCAAGACGAAATCAAACCCACAACCTGCTTCATACGCTTGCTCCGTTGCGCCACGACTGGGCTGGGTATATATTATTCAAAACGTAAAAATTCTTCTTACGCCTGAACGTAAAAAACACGCGAGATATATTTTTCAACGCCACGAGATATGCGAAAGACGCCGCCGATGAATTCCCATTTGAAACGGCACCCGTCTCGGAATCTCAAAGACCTTATCAAATATTTTAAACACTATAATATTTATTCGTACGTGAAATATTATGATTGGTTGCAGATTTATTATAAGTATAAGTATAGATATGGATTGCTTTATATTTGCAGACAAACTCATGCCTCATACATTCAAATGCCGATAACTTTTTTTTAATGAACCAATTTCAATGAAACAAACTTAAGATGTTTAATTGCGTTAAATTAAATAATTGCTGAAAGGTTGAAGTAAAGCGGTTCAGTACTTTCGAAGATTGACGTGACCATACATACAGACAGACAAGAAATTGAAAAAAAAAATGTTTGCTTTCTATTATTCTTTTTAAGCGTCCCTCTATCCATTTGAATCAAAAATATTAAATGTACAGACAAAATATTTTTAATGTTTTATTATATACTTAGTTATAAGTATAGATTACATAGTTTTTTTTTGGGTTTTCTATGGAATTTCTTGGAATTATCAAGTATTTGAGGCCGTCGTGGCGCGGTGGCACAAGGGTGTGCCTGTAGCGTGACAGTTATAGGTTCGATCGTGAAGCTGATTTAATTTAATTTTTAATCAAGTAGTTTTAAAGTTAGAAATATGGTTAGAAATAAAAATTTTTGAAGCAACAAATAAATCGTTGTGCAAATATTTAATATCAAAAATGTATTTTATTGTTGGAATTATTTATTTTCATCTCACAGATTATAAAATATATTGTATCAAATATGCATAACATTATTTTACAATAAAATAAACATTAATTAATTGACTTTGATTATTTTATCATTAATTAATTAATTAAAACTAAAAGCCTAAGCATAAATGTTTATATCGTAGTGTAATGCGTGCCCTCGGTCGCTTTTCATGCGTATATTGACGAAGGTGTATCCTATACCTCCTGAGGTAACATTAGCAGAGGCCTTAGAATTGGTTAAGTCGTAGATGAGGATTCCCTGTAATATAAGAAGAAATATAAATTTATTGGTAAAGTTACTACTGGCTTTTGCTTGCAGCTTCGCTCGAGTGATAATAGAAATATATATTAAAGATGATTATTATAGGTAATTCTTCGAACCCTGGTTCGATTCTGTTAAGGAAAAATGTACTAGATATCTAATATAAGATAGCTGTGTTTAGGCAAAAACGGAGAACGGAGAAATCTTCTAAAAAACCCTCGTAAAAAAAGATTATATTCATTTTTTTATTATCAGAAATATTGGCAAACATCGTTGTATTTCAAATTATGCCACTTAGCCAATCGTACGTTGTCGTCCAAACCAAATGCTAAATTTCAGCTCCATCGGTTGGGAATAACGGGCTTAAAATTTAAATACAAGATTTGACCTACATTCTCTAACAACTAACAAGTGAAGATTGTAAAATATACGAAAAAAATAACAAAAAAATAAAATATGACTACTTATGTATCTTCACTTTTTTACCTTTCTAAAAAAAGTTTAATAGTAAATTGCCTAGTTTAATACTAATAGCCAATAACCTTTATTTTCTAACCACAGCGAGAAAATGAAAATTAATTACTTATTAAAATTTATATCTTTATTTCTTCGCTCTGTTGTCGAGGCAAAGCGCGGCGTTGAGTTCCGCCACTCAACACGCAATGCCTCCACAACTCGGCAGAAATTGGACGGAGTGTCTTAACACTAGGTTCCTAATGCCTACCGTGCTGTGTGCGGGATACAGCGTGAAGCTGATAATTCCACCTACAAATCGAATATAATATGCCCTTATATAAGCACAATGATCTTGAATGACGACTTGTTCCTTTTCATTTACAAAGCAACAATTTTATAAGGAAAAAGTCTTTGTTCTCAGGAGACCAGAGAAATGTATCACTATAATAACTAAATAATATATACTAAAACGAAAAAAATATATTACACGAATAGTTCTTGCATATCCAAGCGTAGGTGGCAGCACATATGTGATATTTTCAACGCGTTTTCTAAACGTATTAGCACTATATTTAGCATCTTTATGGTACACTAGACCTGCAAAAGTGCTGGAACCGAAGAAAGTATGGGTACACTCAACACACACTACGGCTGCGATCAAAACGGACAGACAGACGTAGAATTTCATTTTTAATTTTTACTGAATGCTAAGTGTTTCTACAGCCAGCCTTATATTCTACTTCTTATCATATAGTGACCGTAACAATAATTGCTCTTTGATGACGGTTTTCTATTGTGGTCGTTATCAGAACTGACGCCTAATCGTTTTATGTTATTCATGTATACATTAGTCATATTATATTGTAATTAAGATTAAATTGTATATTGAATTCTTTATTATTTGTAATTTTACTTTAGAGGACGTCCTGGTGCAGGGGCACAAGGGTGTGACAGTCGAAGAGGTGAAAATATTTATTTACTTTTATATTTCCATTTTCTTCGCTCTGGTGTCGAGGCAAGGCGCGGCGTTGAGTTCTGCCACTCAACACGCAATGCCTCCAGAACTCTGCAGAAGACGGGGAACGGAGTGTCTTAACAATATGTTCCCTCTCTCATTTATTAATATTAGTCGTCATCCGGCAATATTATTTTATAGATTATAAATGTTAACAAAAAATGTTTATACGGACAGATAAGCTTAGTTTTGAGTTAAAGTAAACAAATTGATTAACTAAGTAAATAAATGATAAGCCAATGAGGCCGTGGTGTATTAAACATAATAATAATAAAAAGATATTTAAGCATAAGTTTTCAAAGAAAAAAAACGGGTATAAATTGAGCTATAGACAACCTACGACCTTAGCACAGCCAAATAAATAAGTCGCGAAACCAGAAGGGACCAATCATATAAAACAGGAAAAGTAATTTAAAAAAAGGACAAATGAATAACGCATTATATAAATGAAAATTAAAAAAACCCGTTCGTTACATTTTTACATCAATTTATAATTCAGGGGACTTAAAAGGGGATTCTTTAAATGGAAAATTCATTTCTACATACACACGTATAATACGTATTACAAATTACCAAAATCAAATCTAATGGATAAAAAGAAAATGTATTGAATGAAATTACATAGAAAAAGTAAAGTCGAAATAAACTCTGGTTGAATTGTTATCAGTTCTAATCATACAGATGACTGGTTTTTGTTTTTCAATTTTCACGTTCTTTTACAAGCAAAGAGAATCTAGTATCAAGACACTCTGTTATCCACTTTCCGTTCAAATTCAAGACTTGGCGTGTTGCGAACTCAATGGAGTTTGGTTGGGAACGCGAGGTTTGGATAGTGTTGGTTATCAAGTGGAATATCAGCTTCACGTATTCCGTACACAGAAAGATAAGTAAAGGGCACCTAGTGTTAAGACTCTCCGTTCACCACTTTCCACAGACTTTGTTGCTGATGAAATTGCTGATGGCTGATAAGCGGAATACCATGTCTCCGAAATATTGTAAACTCATTCTAATACGAGTAAATGTTAAATCGATTGTAAGTAGTGTTCACATAAATCTGGGACAAGTCGTTCCACTTCGTAACCAACTCTATCTCAACCTCGCGTCCCCAAACAGAGACCACCGAAGTACCGACAATATCTTCCCAATCTTCCACCAAACTCCAGACAGACCTGCTTTATTTTTTTCCTTCAAAACACCCTATATGCGACATCAAGTTATATTATATATGTCGGCGACATACCAATATTTTGTTTTTTGGTTGTCTTTTTAAAATGATATTAATATTGTTAGAACCCAAAAGTCGTTCAGATCTCAGGCTATAAGTGGAGAAAAGAGTGAATTAAGTTTTTTTTTCAACTTTACGCCGTATCCGGCATATAGCAGGGTAGGCAGAGGGAGCTTAATGTTTGACACTTCGCTCCCCTCTTTCCGCCATTGCGTATTGAGTTGCGAAACTCTATACTAGAGAGAAGAAATGAAAATATTAAATATTTCATTCCCACAATTGAGGATCGAACCTATGACGTGTGCGTTTAGAGTCAAAACATTGGCACCATGTGAGACGAGTGGCCTCTAAATAAATTAAATAGAAAATTTATATTAAAAACTACGGGATCAAACGAGAGTCAAAACAAAAATGCTGAAACTAAAAATTCAAATGTCCCAACACGGTATCGCGGCGTTCGCTTTGAAATCTCCACGTCTGGCAAATAAACAAAAAGATGCAAAAAAAAAATAGAGTTATCTCAATATGTGGTGTGACGCATACTGTGTGGAGTAGCTGGCACCATTTTATTCTATATTTTATTTTATAGAATTAGTTTTGGTCTTTTTTTTTGTCAATCTACTTAAGTATTAATATTTTTTAGCTTCACACATTATCCCGTATAGGATGGTAGACAGAGGGAACCTACTGTTAGGATACCTGCTCCTCTTTCTCCCCGAATAAAAGATATTTCTTGTTGGCTGCCAGGATTCAAATCTTAGAAAAAAATTATCTATATATTCATATCGAGTCGTGGTTCCGCCGACATACAACTTAGAGCAAATAAACTGCAGGTCAACACATCAAGCTAAATACGCGTATATAAATTAAAATATAGCATGGTAGTAACCCTAGAGTTAGGAAATAGATTAAAAACAAAACAAGCAAAAGCATGCGACTGTTAGCGCGACAGTTTGCGTATTCGATTTCCGATCAAGGAAGTAAAATATTTATTAATTTCATTTTCCTCACTCTGGTATCTACTTAACTAGGCAAAACGCGGCGTTGAAATGCCTCAAGAATTCGGCGAAGGGAATAGGGAAGTGTCTTAATGGGAACGGAGTATCTACGAACACTAACTTTCCAGGTTCTTTATGCCTAACCTGCTCTATTCAGGATTGAGCATGAACGTGAACGTAAATAACAAATATCTTTTAGCACCGCAAAAGGTCCTGATAAGTTCGAGACGTAAGAAGTTGTAAAATAAACTATTAAAAAGACTTATGGACTATTGGGACTCGCCCGCGAGCCCATTTGGCACAGAGTGTCACATTAAAAATCGACACTCGGAATAAATAAGACACCCACAGCTATTGCTGCAATAAGAAAACTTGTAAAAGAAAAATAAATGCTTTATCAATATCGGGTCAGTTTTATGTAGATAGGTTTGAAGTATATTAGAATTGATGGGTGTGACTTTAAGATATGGTCGTAGGTTCGATTTTGACTTGCTAGAATGTATTTTTTAGGTTTAAGCTCTATGCCTAACATGGTAGCCAGAGAGAACGGAGAAAAATGTTGAATTTAAGAAAAATTTTCACAATATTCTGTCTGTGGTGGTTGAATAGAAGTAACTAAGTATAAACAATAGGATAAATTACATATTTTAAGTGCCACGAATAATTTTAACCGTGGATACATTACGTGGGTCACATTATTGCCATTATATACGCAAGTTGTGGGTTCGATTTCCAATCGAGGAAAATGAAATATGTAAAATTTTCATTTTCGCGCTCTGGAAATGTGGCGTTGAGTTCCTATTTAACCCGTAATGCTCTCAGAACAGAAGTCTCTTGAAGGGAACAAAGCGTCTTAACACTAGGTTCCCGGGTTCCCTCTGCTTCCCTGCTGTGTGCGGGATACCGTGTGTGTGTGTGTGTGTGCTTATAAAACAGAAAAGCTAAACAAATAAACTTCCCACCCTCGTAATATACGTGTAATTAGGTATATACTCGTATTATAAAAAAAATAAAAAAAAATAATAAAATATTTATTTACTACGTATTATAAATTCGTATAAGTATGGTTTTTGCTCCAGAAATTACAGCTTAGCAACAATAGCTTTCAGATTCATATTTCCGGAAGTTGGACCGGAAGTAAATACAGTAAAAGCATTTCGTCTGCTCTAAAATTTAAAGGCTAATTGAATAAGAGATGTGCTTTTTCTACAATTTTCGAAAGCTAATGCCTAAAGTATAATGTATTTTTAAGGTAATAATTATTTTTTTTTAAATTTCATAGTTTATTATGAGTCAAAAAATCACAGACTAATGCTACATTCATTCACATAAAAAATCAAATAAAATCAGTTTTACGCTGCATCCCGCACACAACAGAGTAGGCAGAGGGAACCTAGTGTTAAGATACTCCGTTCCGCACTTTCCGCCGAATTCTATAGGCATTACATGTTGAGTGGCGGATCTCATCGCCGCTGTCTGCCCCAACATGAGAGCGAAGAAATAGAAATATTTACAAAAATATTTCTTTTCCCGAGTGAGGATCGAACCCACAACCAGTCGTGTTTACAGTCACGCTTTGTGTCCCTGCACGACTGCCCTTTTTTCCCCCAAAATTATGAAAAATGCTGTTATAATCTATTTTCCGGCTTCACGCTGTATCCTGGGTATATATAGAAATTCAAGAGTCCCCGTATACCACGGCCTAAGCTTCAATTTCGCGTTGAGTGGTGCAACTCGAAGTCGTCCTCTAACCATTGTCTTCATTGTATTTGAAGCTAGGACTAACGTGTCCACTACAAACTGAGCCACAACGGTCTATATTAATGCTTCATCATTCGTATAATTGCGCATTTACAACATTTATTGTGTGGTTCGCCACACAATGTTCCAGTCTTCGACAGGTATTGGGCAACTTATACAAATTAAGTTGCCAACTTAAATTGACTCTACTATCGCCGGTGTTAGGTAGCGCACAGACTATAAAGGGAGATTTTATTTTATTTATTGTAGTCTGGACACTGGGAGGCCATCGTTGCGCAGTAGCACTGCATCTGATTGTGGACGTGAAGGATATGGATTCGATTCATTGGTATTCATTCAAGTTTAGAGGTAAATGTATATATAATTTAAAGTTATTCTTTTTCTATCCTTTTGTATCCATTCTGTTATTTTTTTTATTCATTCTAGAGTTAGTGCCTATACTTGTATAGACAAAAATAAGTGTACAATACACATTTATAGTTTTGTAAATATTTCACTATTTTATACGCCTTCAATAAATGTAATGTACGCTGTATCCCGCACACAGCAGGGTTAAGATACTCCGTTCCCCACTTTCTGTCTAATTCTGAAAGCATTGCGGTGGCAGAACTCAACGCCGCGCTTTCTCTCTTCACCAAAGCGAAGAAATGGAAATAAAAACGTAAATAAACATTTCACTTTCTCGAATGGGGATCGAACCCACAACTGTCGCGTTACAGTCACACCCTTGTGCCGCTGCACCACGTCGGCTTCACATTCGTAAAATATAAATGAATCATACACAATTGTTATTCTATGTAACCTCATGAGATTTCATAATTCTTTACCAAATTGACTTCATTTAACACCAATACATCCAATTACTAGATTTATATATTGAACCTCTCAAGAAAATCGATTTCAATCCTAAAAAAACCACCATGTCAGCAGCAACCCTTATCTATCCAAAGGTGCCTTAGTTAAACTTCGATATTGTATGGAACAAACATTGTTTGAATGTTCCCTTGAATTATTGTTGGTTGTTCGTTGAATTATGCGACAAGTATACTTGCGGTGGCAATATGCTGTTAGTACGTGTGGAACGAGAAAAGTGTATGGTGCTATTTTTTTATTATATTATAAATGGAAAATAGTGACTATTTTCTCTCAATTTTGGGGCTGGAGGCTGTCATGGTTCAGCGGTACATAGTGCGACTGCCAACGTGATTGGTGCGGACTCGATTTTCAATTAATTAGATTCATTTGATCGTGACGTTCAGTTCCACCAATCAATACGTAATACTCCGAATTAGGCAAAAAATAAAATAGAGAGTCTTACCAGTAGGTTTCTTCTGCCTTTGTTATAAAAAAATAGAATGGTGCATAATTTTAAATTGTAATTTATTTGTGCTTTTCTTGTTTTTGTCGTCAAATATATACATGTATTGACATGTATGTTCATTAATTTTAGGTTGAACCCTAAAATACTTCTATTTACACTGAAATATCCACGAAAATGTACGCAGATAGTTCACATACATATGAAGTAAAAACATTCAAAAACATATTTCCAAACGTACACCGAGAAGTAATTATAATATCATTTATATTACAAATTCCATTTCCCGTCCCAACGAAAGCTTATTTTCTTTTATACAAAATTACCCCACATTTTCCTTCTAACAAACAAAATAACAAACCCTTTCAACAGAGCAAAAAGGAATAACAAAAAGTTTCCACGCTCTCCTTAAAAGCTTCTAAAATATATCAAATTAATTACCGTTTTAAATGTTGGCAGCCTCTCCACTGCTCCGCTGGTAGTGTCTTAGAGATGGTGGAATGTTCTCGAGTCGTTACACCACAAAAAGGCTATTACAGTCCAGACAGATCGCTATCACTTAAGCATGTGCCAAATTCTACTCACTTTTTGGTTTCATTTCCTAAGACCAGAACGGACAAGTCTTGGTGAGTCCTATTTACAAATGATTAATGATGAAAATTACAATATATTTTTTTAAGATAAGAAAGAAAATAAAGGAATGGTTTAAAAAAAAGCTGGACTAATTGAGAAAACGTCTAAATCGTCATTGTTATGCATTATTTCGAAATTTATATGTGGGTTAATTTGGATGGACATATCCAAATTAATGATGTCGCAATGTCGAATCCCGTAGGGGGCGCCCTTACAGTCGTCGACTTCCTCACAGGCAGCCACTTAGTACTTGCATTTCTTCAGGGACAGAGTACCCTCTTCCCTACCCAACCGGTGTCGCTGTAAAATCCAGTAAGGCTAACAGCATTAACCTCATGTTCGAAAAATAATCCACAGTTTGATATCACTTGGGATGAATTATTAAGTTTTATGTTTAAATATTTATTTTAGGTTGATAATGTTAATAATATAGCTGGTTTCTTTAGTTTTCAACACAATCGATCGATTTATAGGCACACTTTTTGCCACGAGTGGCGTCACATTTTACTTCCATTGCAACTTTTACTGGACAATTTTTGTCCAGTGAACTGTTTAGGGAAAATTATATTTTTGACAGACACAGTATACCCGCAAGAGACGTGAGACCCGAGTATGTCCCATAGCGCCACAACGGCCAATTAAATAAAAAAAAAAATTAAAAACATTTGTCATTTTCAAATTTTTCATTTTTCTTATAACGTATGGTTTTACATTTTACTATAATTGCAAATTTCACTGCACAAAATTATATAAAATAAAACATTTTTCCTTACTCAGTCTACTCGCAAGAGACGCGAGACGTGAGGAGATGAAAAAATACTACCTAATTATTCATCCCGCAGAATACATGGTGTACGATTTTTTTTCCATAAGATACGTCCATTCTTGGCTATATTTTTTGCTTCATAAATACAGATGTAGACAAAGGATTCTAAATAATAATACATTTGAGAAATTGAGACAGTGTGTATCAACAGGTGGAACCCAACGCCGCGCTTAATTTCACAAGAGCGGCAAAATGAAAACAATCCATTCTCCCGAGCCAAAATTAACACTAACAACTAATAATGTTTCATAATATCCATTACATTTATAAAGAAATATATTTTTTATATATTGATTATACCTTACAAACTGTATATAGAACCTTAATCAGAAATATCAACAGCCTATTCCTGGAGACCGTTGAATGGATCTCCATTCCAGCATTATACGTTCCAATTACTGCGTACGATCGAATGTCGTATTTACGATAACAGAAAGTAAATGGTAATGTTAATTTGTATTGAAACTACCCTTATGTTATAACCCTTAATATGCACAATATACGAAATTGTGGGTCTGATGCCCATTTGAAGAAAATAAATATTTAAAATAATTACTTCGTTCTGGTGTCAAGGCACAGAGCCGTTGCCTTTCGCAATCTGACGAAGGTTGAGCAGGAAATGGGGAACGGAACATTTCTATAAAACTTCTTCATCTAAAATACATAAAACTTGCCGTAAGAGTGCCAAATGCCGACCCACGTACTCGTATGTACAGTCATAAAGTGAGAGAGAACCTCAAGAGCCTCTTGAAATGAGACTTAACGTCTCTATAATTATAAGACATCGTTTTAATACAATCGTCGAGCCCGGGCTGCACTAATTGCTTTTAAGATGGACTTTTTTGATATCCACAGGGAACCTTTTCAAGGAACCTAGTATTAAGTATTAAGTTAGATGCTCGGTTCTCCATTTCACCGCCCAATTTTTGAGGGGGAATCGAACCCATAATCGCCGCGTTTACAGTCATTTCACCACTACGTACGGCACAAAAGTAAAATTGAATCCCCACTTACAAACCAACCAAGTTAACTCCTCATAAAACTTGCCGTAAGACTGCCAAATGGCAACCAACGTGTATACGTACAAAACTCACAAAGCGAGCGGGAACCTCAAGGGCGTCTTCAACGGAGACTTGCGCGTCTGAATAATTAAGACACCGTTATAGTCCAGTCCGCGGGCGCGGCTGCACTAATTGCACAAAGTTTTCTGGCCATCTCATTAAAACTATTCAAATCTCGCGGAGACGCGAGTGGAGCCTTTTCGTGGGATAGCTTTGGCTTTGTGACGCCGCGTCGTCAACTTTATAATACGAGGTTAGTGTTTCGCTAATTGCTTGTAATGTTGTATGTATTTCTAATTGAATTATGTTTTTTATATCTTTGATCTCTTCTATATAATAGAGACATTACTCGGGATTTCAGTTTCCGTTTCTGACAGCGGAAGCTATAGATTATTTATTTAGACTAGCAATAATAGATTCAGTCGCAATATAAATGTGAAATCTTTTAAGGATATGTCGTTGAATTTTATACAGCATTTAGCATTTCAAGATATCTTCTCAATTATGTCTCTCAACATTATCATCAAAAATCAAAATTAGGTGATAAGAAGTAATAGGTGAAGCGCCTAGTGAAGTTGAGGCTTTTGTAATGTAGTGGGACAGCGTTTAGGTGTAATTGTGATTCTATTCTTGAGGATTGAATCATTTTCATTACCGTACATTGATAATATAAAGCACGGCGTTGAGTTACGCTCATCAACACGCAATATTTCCAATTGGAGCGGAAAGTCTTGATACCTTACCTGTCTACCCCGCAAATTGTGTCGTAGAGAGTATGAAGCAGGATACTAGTATAAGTTAAAAAAGTGGTATAAATTTGATTATAACAATTATTTATTAAAATGTCAGATTTTAGGTGAAATAAAAAAAATACATAAAGGAACATAACTCATATAATATTGATACTCCATTTCATCCGCTTTTCTCTTCTCTTCTCAATTTCAAAGATATCTAATAGAAATTGAACGTCATTATAGTACATACAATTACTTAGATGCGTCTAACGGGTTGAGTTGTGTGAGATCAACCATTTTCTTTCTTAATATAGAATTAATATTTTTCATGAAAATGAAAATTTATAAGTGATGAGAATTATATAAGAAAAGAAATGTATAAATGTTATTAATAAATAAATCAAATGAAGGTCACAAAGTTGTGTTTTCAATTTTATGTGATTTATGCTTATTACCTTTTTTGTACAAAGATCGATCTTTTCTGCACTCTGAAGGAAGAGATAGGGTTTTATAAATTAGTCTTCGTTATATTTTGGATTCCGAGACATGTTACGTACTGAGTCGTAATTTAACGTCGAATTTTGCGTAAACGTGAACTAAAATATAACACCAAATGTCACCGAAAGTAAGGCATGCCGTTGAGCTACGCCACTCGACATGCAACGAAAAAAGAGGAGAGAGAGAGAGCAGAAGTTTCTTAATGTGACAGAGATGTCAACTAGGTTCCCGGGTTCCTTTTACCTCCACTGCTATGTGCGGGATACAGCGTGAAACTAAAAAAATATCACCAACCAATACTGGGTAGATACAACAAAATTCGTCGATTTTGAATAAAACTTGGGTCCCTTATTGAAAGAAAATTTCCTTATAGTAAAATTCGTCGGCGCCGCAAATTGTTATCGTTGAAAGCCTAATGACGTATTTGCATCGAAAAAGAGTTTGGATTGGAATTGAGAATTCCCAAAAAAAATTTGTTAACAAAAGTAGGTTCCCAGAGTCAGGTTGCTTAAGATGCAAAGCTTTAGCGAATTTTACCTTTAAACGTAGGTATATGTTATTATTATGCAGATTTAGTTTTAGTTTAATTTTAAGATTTTGAATATTATACTGCTATTCTTATGTTACACTCATCTCATGTACTTTGAAGCTTTCATACTCATTTTTTAGACAAAAAAAAAAATATTTGCGAATTATAAATCGCAAAAGAAAGTAAAATTTAATGCCTTAATGGGAATGGAGTGTCTTAACACAAAGTTACCAAGCTCCCTCTGCCTACCCTGTGCGGGATACAGTGTGAAAGTAAAAAAGAAAAAATAAAGAAAAAATTAATATTTAATTTAAGTTGAATTTAATCGTACTATTCCCACAGGTTTTGAACATGTAACCACCGTGTGCAAGAAGGCAGGTTATATTTAAAGATAATCTAACTTCCCCCACAAAGGCGGTAATTACTATAATTTCGAGCCTCATACATTATTCCGTAGTTCTAAGTTCGCGTTAGCACAAATTACCTCGTTAGCCAGTTCCTTAATCATAGACGACTACTCTTATATATTTTATATTGTGAAATACTTATGTATCCTTGGAATAACAACAATTTCAACAAATAACAAAATTTTTTTTGAGCAGCAGGCAGTTCTCCATTTTCCGCCGAATTTTGGAGACATTAACCGTAGAGTGGCAGAACCAACGCCTATGAGTGGCCTCATATAAATATATATTTTTATATTCTTCAATTTCAAGATTTATGCTAAATTAGATAAGTAAATAATAAATTTAAGTCCATTCGCTTCACTTATATATATATATATATATATATATATATATATATATATATGAAAATTGATCATAATATATAAAACAATTTCTATTACAAAATCCTTCCAAATATTATAACTTTAAAGGCATTCTATAACCAAACTCCACTGGAAATCACCAAGTTCCAAAGAAATACCTACAATCAAATTCTTATCAGAAAGAATAACACAAACAGTAGGGTGAATAAATCAATATTAATAAAGTAGACCAGCTCGTGGACAATGGAGGAATTTGATGAAAAATAATGTTATCTAACAGAGATCGATATAACAATCTTTTTCTTCTGTGTACTTCCTGAATGGCCAAAGTAAAAGTGACCTTTTTTCCCAGCTTCACGCTATATCCCGCACCTCGTAGGGTAGTCAGAGGGAACCTTTGAGCATAGTGTTAAGAAGACATGCTTTATATCACTAATATTTAGCTAAAACTAAATACCAATAAATATACAATTAATTATAGTATATAAAATTATTATTAAGAAAATTGCGAAAATTAAGAGAGAATTAAGAGAGAGGTATTAAAGTACTATTTTCAACTAAAAGCGAAAAATGTTTGACTGTTTGCATTGGTTTGAGATTCGATTCCTATTCATGTAATTTATATTGTAGGGTAGGTAGAGAGCATTTAGTGTTAAATTAATCCGTTCTTCACATTTTAACGCAGCGGCTTTGCGTTACAACCTCCATTTGTTCATCAAAATGCTTATCTATATTTAGATAATGTTTAATTATTCAATGTAGTAAGTAATAACGCAGCGTTAGGTTCCGTATATTCAAAACTTATGATCCCAAAATTATGCAAAAAATGTACAAACACTGCTTGAACCTAGATATATTTCAATCTCGTATAAAAATAAAGAAACCCACACACACGACTGTCATAAACAAAACATATTTATTTGTTTACCTTCTTCAACAACTCGACCTTTCGAGATATTAGCTTATAATAATATATCTTGTACACAAATTCACATATTTTTTTATAAAAATTACTGTAGAATTTAAGAAACTTAGATAAAAATATGTAAAGATATTTATTATTTATTATTTCTAATTTTACTTACGAAACAAAAAAAAAATCTTTCTATTGTTATTAAAAGAAATATAGCAAAGCAAATTCCATCAAATTAGTTCAATGTTCATCCTAATTTATATAATTATAATAATTCTAACATCAAAATTTCCAGTTACAATTCGTATTGTGTGCTTAATTATCTATAATCATAAGAATTTACATATCATTCAAAATACCAGTCAGCCAGTCGCTAGGCTCCCTCTGCAAAACCTGCCACATGCGGGATATAGGCATGAGGCTGAAAAAAAAATGAAGATTGAATCTCCAGCACTAACGCGATTACAATCAAACGCTATCCCACTGAGCCACGATGGCTTACCTTGTTAGTAGTACCTATATAATAAATATATGCAATTATTTCAAAATACATACAATTAAATCGTCTTGCACTTATGTTCCCGAGAAATTTGTAATAAAAGTGCATGTAGTGGTAAAACAGCGTCCAAATGCATCATAAAAATCAGATTCTACAGCCAATACTAAAATGTGCACTTCGCGGGAACGACACTGATATTGTTGCAATTGCACCCAACGTGACGGTAGAGCCAAGTTTATACGATACATGCTTACTATTCGTACTCTCTATGAAAATTACAAGCTTACACCATTATGTTCAAATATCAACTCTATTTTATAGGGATTAGATTTAATTTTGAATAAGAAATTTTGTAGTTAAGTCCTTATTATAGATCCTATAGCGTTACACAGTATTACATCAAGAATTCTACGAAGAGTTTCTATAATATAATTTCTAAGATCAGACTGCACGCTGTTATTAGGAGTGAGGTTGGAATTTATAATCTGTTTTGGTATTTTCTTTTAGTGTTTGTGTTGTATTTTTGTAATGTGCGTTGCGGAAATATATAGATATTACTACAAAGACTTTTCACAGTTATTATAACAACTTAGTGTCTAAATTGTATTTTGTATAGTTTAAATTTGATAAGGTAATATTTAATGTTTTCATTTCCTAGCTCTGGTAACATGACTGAGCGCGGAGTTGAGTTTACTGATCAACACGCAAAGCACTTTCTCAAGTTCCCTACCTTGCGATGAGCGGGATACAGCGGGATAAAGTTAAAAAAAGAAGATAAGGAAGTCTTTCCTTAAGCGAATCTTACATAGCAGTGTGTAATTAAGAATATCTATCTGTCATATAAAGCTATAGCTGCGAGATATTTTTTAAAGAAACTCCTTTTTTACAGATATACTAGATCAGAACAGAACAGACGAAGCGAGTATGGTACTAAGCCCCATGTCTATTTTGTTTTATTTTCATAATATATTAATTTTCGAATTCTTAATGTCACTAAACATCAAAAAATAATAATGATGTATTAAGACACTACGATCACTACTTGCCTGCTTACTAACGAAATAATACAGCTTCACGCCTTTTACCACATATCAGTGAGCAGGCAGAGGGAACCTAGTGTTCCTTCGAATTACATTGCGTAACGCCGCCGTTTGTCTATTAGAGAAAAGAAATAAGAATAAAAATAAACACTCCCTCGAGTTAAAACTAAACCAATAACTATCGCATTTACGGTCAAGAGTTCTCTTTGGACGCTGGATAAGCAGAAACATAAAATATTAAAAAAAATTAAAAACTCTCCGTCTTTCAGCGGCGATACACGGCTAACTTGATTATATCTCGTTTTCGGCGTAATGAACTTTATTTATTTACACCCTCGTTTCGGCCTTTATGAAAACCCAACATTGATATTCCGCGACGTCACGCTGCCCCACGTTTAATTTTATCGAGTGTTGTTGATTAATTATCTTATCTTTAGCTTTTTAAAAATTAAATTTTGCTGTTTTAA
>DWGR01000281.1:0-25686 GCA_018247715.1 Heliconius burneyi
CAATTCATACTTTAGTTGAAATATTTCCACTTTCTTCCTCTAGTGACGGGATAAAGCGCGGCGTTGAATTAGCAGCGGAAAGTGGGGAGCTGAAGTGTTCTGAAGGGAACGGAGTGTTTTGACAAGATGTTTTCAGGTTCCCTCTGTGGTATCCCGCACACAGTAGGGTAGGCAGAAGGATGCTAGTGTTAAGACACTCCGTTCCCCACTTTCTGCCGAATTCTGGAGGCATTGCTTGTTGAGTGGTAGGACTCAACGCCGCGCTTTGCCTCGACACCAGAGCGAAGAAATGGAAATATAAACGTAAATAAATATTTCACTTCCTCGAGTGGGGATCGAACCCACAACTGTCGCGTCATCATACGCGATGGCGGCCTCAATACTTTCTTATATATCCTCCATGTAAAGATACTCACGAATTTTAGTTATAATCCGTCACGATTTTATCACAAGTATGGATACATATAGCCTATAAACAGCTAACGTCTGGACGTCTGTCAGGCATTTCCAAACAATGGCGCAGAACATTTATTACATAGAATTAATAATATTTACCTTAACAGTACAATTAAGATTACTTAAGAGCTTAAGCTTGTACATTTTATCTTTACATATTAAATATTTTGACACCATTTCAGTGACAAGAACATTGACGTTGACACTTTCACGGGTCTAAAATGTCAATGCGGACGTCCAATTTGCGTCAGGCGTCGGGTAGGGGCTATTAATCGACCAAAATTAATTATAAAATATATTCAATATTAAATATCAAATTGCTATAAAGTTTGACGTCCCGTTGTTAAGCTATATTGGGAAACATGGCTTGGGTTTCAGATTTATTACTGTATTTTATTAGCAATAATGTTATTTCGTTTACGGTTTTTCTATTTTGAATCGTAAAATTGCATTGAAAACTGTTTTGAACGTTTTTATATTGGCACAGTAAAAAAAGGTGATTTTCTAATATATTTTGTTTAGGTATCTCTTATTTACCATTTTCAATCTGTTACTTCAATTAAGCTAAGGTTAGACTTACAATTTTAAATAGCAACAACAACACAGCTTCACGCTTTATCTCTTACGGGGTAGTCAGAGAGAACGGAGTGCCAAACGCTACGGTCTCTACATACCTCTTTCGCCTCGTCGACTGTCATCAACCTCTTCATACATACCCTCCGGGGGTTCTTTATGGTTTTTACGTGACCTTCTTTCGCGTTTTTGAAGGTCCACCGAGGTCTCCCCCTCCCCTCTCTTCAATTTTAAATTATTTCAATTTCACATCTGTTACTTAAATTAAGATAAGGTTAGACCTTACATATTCATCATGGGCACTACATTTTTGTATAGATTATTTTCTATTTTATAGCCAATAGTATATAGATGGTCTCTACCTTCAGCGCATTTACTCCCATAAAGATACCAACATTGTCAATATTTCATTGCTTGTCACTTTATGACGCATATAACATGGTAGGAAGCGAGAACCCAGTCTTAAGACAGTGTGTATAGAGTAGCTGAACTCAAAACACACTTTGCCATTACGAGAAAGTGAACATTATTAATTCCCTCGAGTAGGATTTGAAGCCATAACCTTCGTATTTACAGTCCAGCTCTATCAAACCATCACATAATTATAATAAAGCATATCTTATGTACTTAAGATATTATAAAAAATAACCACTTCAAGATATCTATCTTAATATAGATATCGCGTTTTAAGCGTTCGCGCTAGTTACTAACAAGTAAGAAGTGCGGTTACCTAATACGACTATTGATATCATCTTTGCAGCTGGCTTGCATGATCAAATCGTAATCGCAGCTCGTGCTCGACGTAGAGCATTGCGAAGATATAATTAGTTTAAAACAAGATATTGAAAATAAGTTTTAATATAAAATAATCAAAAAGTTATGATAAAATTGCGGCGTTGAGCTCCGCCACTCAACACGCAATAAATACCTTCAGAATTTAGCGGAAAGTGGGGAATGGAGTGTCTTGACACTATGTTCCCTAGCCTAGCCTGCTATGTGCGGGATACAGCGTGAAGCTGATTTAATTTTAGTTATAATATATTTAATACATTTATATTATTTATTTATGGTTAGATGATACAACTCACGCTTACTTATTATTTACAAGCGACCCGCTTGCGGCTTCGTCCGCTTTTATTATTTAATATTCTGATTTGCATCCGTGTTTTAATATGCATTTGCAAAAGCCTTATAATTATTATTTTTTTGACTTAACGCTATATCCCTCATGGGGGAACTAAAGGGAACCTGTGAAGCTAGTGTTGACATACTCCGTTCTTATTAAGACACATCCTCTCCCTACATTCAGCCGAATTCTTTAGGCGTTGTATATTGAACGGAACTCAACCTTCTTACCAGCGCCAAAAATAGTAAATAATTCACTTACCCGAGTAAGAATCGAACCCACAACTGTCGCGTAAACAGTCACACGCTTCTCTACGGTCTCATAGATATTATATAAGTTAAATATAACATAAATCTGTTTTAACGGCACTTCTCTTGGTATCTCTGTTTTATATTACACAGTAACAGCTATTAGCCGCTTGTCAAACGAGTCGATTCAACCAATAGATAGCTTATTGAAATGCAAGCGAGTGAACGAGTCTTTGTAGTTATAGCTAATTAGTCGCTAGGTCAAAAACATGATGAGACCACGACAAATGTATTCGAATGTTTTAATAAACCGGCCAAGTGCGAGTGGAACTCACGTATGACGGGTTCCGTATCAATATCTATAAAGACAAAAGAAACCTAGCTTGCTTGGGAGACCTCTTAAGTGTTTTTTAGTATTTGTTGTACAGTTCATAAGATACAGCCTGGTGACAGACGGACAGACGGACAAAAATATTAAAAAAATGTCATATCGGAATTCAATATAATGTTATGCGAGAGATGAGTAGGGTGAATGTAATAAGAAACTATGTTTTCTTAATTAATAATGGTTCCCTCTGACTACCTTGCTATGTGCGGGATACAGCGTGAAACTGAAAAAAAAATGGTAACATTCTTTATTTTAATAAGCATTTACTTAATATTATTAAGCGCTTAAATCATAAAAAATCTACTTATTATTAATCGGTCTAGTTAAGATACTTTAATACCATAAGTGGCGACGAATTAGATGAGACAGGCGTTCCTCCAATAACAAGTGGCATTCTTATCCATGACACAACGCAAGTCATAGCTTCGTAATGCAAAATCATAATAAGACATTCTCACATTATTTAAAAATAAGACATTTTATTTAAAACAATTGAAAATTATATGTTTTATTGACAACTTTTGAATATTTCACAGATTTTGATAGAATTAATTAAAAAAGTTACTTTTTTTTCACATATTCTGCGTTCCATGTGTATTCAGGTCTGTGTATCCTCTTAAATAGCTTAGTTAATAAATTAATATCTTACTGAGAACGGAGAGTTATACCACTAGCCTCCCAGGTAAGCTGCTATGTGCCGGATCCAGCGTGAAGCTTACAGCTTACTCGTATATGATTTAATCTAATTAAGTGGTAATATAACAAAAAAATAATTGAGCACTTTTTCATTCTTCCTTGTAAACATATATAAATTCTGAAATGAATTAAATAATTAAAGTATCAGCATAAGTTATGGTCGAGGCAAAGTGCGGCGTTGAGTTCTGATACACGCAATGCCTCCAGAATTCGGCAGAAAGTGGGGAACGGAGCGTCTTAACACTAGGTTCCCTCTGCCTACCCTGCTGTATACGGGATACAGCGTGAAGCTGATTTTTTAATATGTTATTGCCATCAAGCTACAAAAACAGTTATTTTTAATGAAAATCATATATTTAACAACAACTAAAACAGGCTTAGTTATTATATAATAGATAGAACTCAATGTTAACGAACGTACGGACGTAACATCATCTGTTGATATATTTACTTTTAATTGAGTTCCTTCATTAGTCATTAAAATATGTGCATTTACGATTTCTGATAACTAGTTATAATCTGCGAGGACTTCTTCTGACCTCAATGTACTCATCAAACTAACTGTAGTTTAACTTAATTACAATTTTAATTAATGCCAATTAAGACCCTATATAGATTTTCTATAACGAAATATTATAATTAAGTACAAGAGAAATAAATTTGATAATATCTCTTTATTAATTACATTATTAATTGCTATTTCTAATATTAGAATTTCTTTTGCTACAATTTAATTTATTATAGCCAATGCGCACGTGACACGTACAAACGCGTAATTTCGACAGGTTGTGGGTTCGATTTCTACTCGAGAAACATTAAATCATTTCCTTTCTTCGTATTGGTATTGAGGCAAATCACAGAACAACGGACGGAACAACGGAAGTGCGAATAAAAATAATAAATTAAATCGTTCAGTTTATAAAATTGTTTCAATACCTTTTTTAAGAAAACGTTATGGTTTTTTCATATTAGTTTATTTAAATATTAAAGACCTATTTAAAATTTTAAAAATACCCTCATTGCTAAACATATAAAAAAATCAATAACTAAAAATAACATTATGTACTCGTATATAATTTCCAATAAAAAAACCGATACCAACTCACACGGAAGCCAGTCATTGACAAGCTCATTTGAATATTCAGAAATCTAAAGCTAACGGGCTCAAAGCGCTGACCCGTTCCAGTCATACATTCTGCATGAGATTTGTCACAGTCCAAGCCCCCAGAGCATCTCAGCGGGTTCATTAAAATTTCATGAGTTACGGCGTCTCGTCTCAATTAGCACTGTTTTGTATGGCACATACATACAAATGTATGAAGAATTAGTAAGGAGAATTGTGAAAGTAAGCATATGTGGTAACTTGAATGTAGTACTGTAATTTGTTTCATTGAAGGTTTTTTTTTTATGTTAGGTTATAATTTTATTGTTTGTATATTTCTATCTTAAAAGTAGATAGACAGTAAATGAGAAATTATTTTGTTCTATAGAGGTAAATAAAAAAAGATCTGTTACGCCCTCGTGGCGCAGTGGCACAGTGTGTGAATGTAAGCGCGACGGTAATAGGTTCGGAAGTAACAGTAAAACGTGACAAGAAATTCAGTCAGCCTCGAGAATTCGGCGAATAGTGGGCAACGGAGTGTCCTAATGCAAGGTTAAAAAATATATAATTCGCGTGGCACGTAACGTTTCCTCAAATGGAAATCGAACCCCACAACCTATCGCGTTTAAAATCACACTTTTATGCCTCTGCGCCACGATTGGCTTCAACTGTATTCTTCAAACGAAAACGTATCGAAATTGATCCTTACCAACATCGGTACAGAGCACCCACCAGTATAATCACAGTAATAACAGATCCTAGTAAATGAACCCTAGTATTTCTAGTAATAAGTGCTTTAGTAGGTAATTCTTAATAAGCATTTCAGTTCTGCGTGGGGTCTAATACGTAATTTTAGTTGGTAATCCGACGTGGTCTGATAAGTACGCAGTAAATCAAATAGCATTGAGATATATACGTTGAGTGACTAATGCATTTATTATTTATAATTTACACCTTAAGTTTTCATAATTATTAATATATGTTATCATACAGTTTCACGCTACATCGTGCATGCAGCAGGGTAAGTGAGGGAACCTAGTTTTAAGACACTCCGCTCTCCTCTTTATGCTGAATTCTGGAGGTATTGCGTTTAGGAGCCATAATGGCGGAACTCGCTTTGATTTGAAAATATTAATAAATAATAATTCATTTCTCCAAGTGGGGATCGAACCGACACCAGTCGCGTTACAGTCACACCCTTGCGCCCCTGCGATGTGACGGCCTCAAACATAACATTAATTTGTAATAAGTGTAAATCTTAATTAAATAATATTGTTAGTGAAATAAATTATTTATTACTATTAATTACATTTCGAAACTACTAAATATATTCTGACTACGTCGACTGCTACTGTATGTATGTGTAATCCTTTCAATCTTACGAACTGCTGGCTATAAAAAATGATAGTTAAATGACGGTAGCCTTGAAAGTCAAGAATTTTTTCAATAAATGTTTTCTACTAATTATATCTAATATCTTTATTTGTGTTACGCAATTGTAATTTGTTTGATATTATAGTAAAAAGTTACATTTAAAATATTCCGATTATTTTGAGACGAGATTAAAAATGTACTAAGCAATTACAGGTTCAAGGTTTATTTTTTAACTGCATGATAAGGCTTAGTGTCAAGATTCTCCGAAATCCGTTGAGTGAAAATAAAAATAATTATTTCCCCAAATGGTGATCGTACCCTCTCGTTTACATTCACAGTTCAGACGCTGTCCCACGGCGATCCCTTGATGACCTATTTAATCCTAATTAAGGACAATGCATACAAACATATACATATGAACGTTGATATGTGAAATATAAATGTGGCTAGCGGTGGTTTAACTGTCAAATATATTTAATATGTGTATTCTAGATATAAAATCAAATCAGCTTCATGCTATATGTAGCACACAGCACCCTGCTGAGGGAACCCTCGTGTTAAAACACTCCGTTCCCCACTTCCGCTGATTTCAGGAGGCAATGCGTGTTGAGCGGCGAAACTCAACGTCGCGCGTTATAAATTTGGAAAAATGAAATTAAAATTCATTAAAAAATACTTGTTTAAGCACCACCTGGATACGTGGCACTCTACTACTGTGCGGTTTCGAAGAAATTTTCTTCCACGCGCCACGGAACTGTGGAATGGCCTAACCGCGGCAGTGTTTCCAGGTCGATATGATATGGGTACCTTCAAAAAGCGCGTCTACCTCCACCTTAAAGGCCGGCAACGCACCTGTAGCTCCTTTAGTGTTGCACGGGGTCGTGGGCGGCGGTGATCACTTACCTTCAGGTGACCCGAACGCTCGTTTGCCTTGTCCTTTTACCATAAAAAATAATAATAAGCATAAATATTTTAAATTTCAATCATATATTCTCAGAAATAATTTATTAATATTATGTAACGCAAGGCCAAGTTCTAATTGATTTACGAAATGTTTATCAAAGCTAGACAAATTACTTACAGTTACGTGCTCTTCAACACTCTTCGTTATCTTATTGCTAAGTGATTTTAGCATGAGCAAATTTAAAATTAAATTTTTAGTACTAATAGATTTTTTATTATATTACAAAAAGCATAAAAAAATCCACTTTTTATCCATTTTGGAGATATTTGAAGCATTCTGGAGATATTTGATTTACGTTAAACGTTAATTGACTTCAACGACCATAAATATGTAAAATATTATAAAATGTTATATATTTGAGGACGTCGTGACGTAGCGGCACAAGGGTGTGACTGTAACGCGACGGTTGTGGGTTCGATCCCGGCACGCAATGCCTACTAGAATTCGGCAGAAAGTGGCGAACGGAGTGTCTTAACATCCTAGTGTTAAGACACTCCGTTCCCCACTCACACAGCAGGGTAGGCAGAGGGAACCTATTTCCTCTGCCTGCCTCTGCTGTGTGCGGGATACAGCGTGAAGTTGATTTATTTTTTTACTTTTTATATATCCAGAATTTAATTTGAATGTGTGACATGCTTAAAGTGCACTTAAAATACACTATTAGGAAGACTTGAAAACTATGTAAACTATTCTGTAACAATCAATTCCTTTCCTTTAGCAAAGACTCTTTAAAAGACCCCAATCGTTTTTTTACTATATTTTGACATTTTATAAGCTTTTTCTATAATAGATTATTATATAGAATGATAAATAATTTTTTCTCTCTATTATATTATAAATTTGAAAGTAAACAGAGGAGATATTGTAAAGATTACTTCTGCGGTGAAGTAAGCTGTCGAACTTGTCGACCGCAATTTATAAACTTTGTACTTGTCAGTGTCGAAATGACCAAATTATAATATTATTTTTTTATAATAATAGAAAATCTTAATAAATAATTTGAGGTGAACTAACATTTTTAAGAAAAATAAATTTATTTTTTTTAAATTTAGACTGTGATGCCATCGTAATATCTGTTCGACTTACGCTCGATTTTTTTTCGATAAGGTTAATGCTGCTAGCTCTATTGGCTTTACAGCGACACCGGTTAGGTAGTCCCTGAAGAAATGCAAGCACTAAGTGGCTGCCTGTGAGTCTGGAAGTCGACGACTGTAAGGGCGCCCCCTGCATGACTCGAACCTCGACTTACGGACTGGGATTCAAAAATGTACTTAACCATTACGTTCTCTCTGTTTATTTTGCAAGAAAATCAATCAATAAAAGGAATTCTAATAAAAACACAGACAAAATTGTTTCGATAGTTATATTTTCCAATAGCTTGGTAAACAGAACACAATTAAAAAATTACTTAACAGAAGTAGGGCCGTGACAATGCGTCGCTTGTGAATTAATTGATTTTACTTTGAAATTAGGACGAGAGCAATACAGCCAACCTAAAGTTAGCGGCAGCCATACAACTTTCATGAAGGCGTCGATGTTCACTTTAAACCTAGTTAGATTATTTACATAATAAATAGTAGAGTTTTAGAGGCCAATTGTGACTCTGTGGCATAAGGGTATGACAGAAACGTTACGGGTTCGATCCCCACTCGGAATAAATTATTATTTACTAATATTATCTCATGCGCTCTTGTGTCGAGACAAACCCGTCGTTGAGTTCCGCCACTCAAAACGCAATGACTTCTGAATTCCGCGAAAAATGGGTAACGAAATGTCTTAACTCTAGGTTCCCTCTGCTTACCCTGTTGTGCGCGGGATACAGCGTGAAGCCGATCTTAATTTTATCTATGTCCTTTTTATCGAAACAATATTTACTATTATTTTTTATATTACAAATATATATTCACATTATACCCACATGAGAAGCGCCTGGTATGGCCAGCTTTGAGAAGAGCGAAAAAAACAATTCATTGAATAAAATCAGAATAAATTAATAATGAAAAACGCGCACGCCTTTGATATCTCGACGGTTGTATAGAAATATCTCTTATAAATAAGTTATGTTACCTAATTGGAATTACTGTAGGGATCAAAGACACTTAGCATTGTGTTTAGTATTATAAAGTGATTTTATTATTTTATTAATAATAGTGTTTTGAGGCCGTCGTGGTGCAGCGGCACAAAGATGTGACTGATAGACGACGGTTGTCGGTTTGATCCCCGCTCGAGGAAGTAAAATATTTATTTACGTTTCCATTTCTGCGCTCTGGTGTCGAGGCAAAGCGCGGCGTTGAGTTCTGCCACTCAACACGCAATGTCTCCAGAATTCTGCAGAAAGTAGGGTATGGAGTGTCTTAACACTAGGTTCCCTCTGCCTGCTGTGTGTGGTATTCGGCGTGAAGCTGATTTTTTGAATGCTATTCGAATTCTCTATAATATAGTAGACATACGTATATTTTAACTGGCTATCATGTTACGCCGCTGAGGAACAGCGTCTTATTGTAAGCGCTAGCTAGCTGGTTTTGGGTTCGATCCCCACTCAGGGGAGGTTTTCTTTTTTTTACTATAACGAGACATAGCTTTACTACTTAACACGTAATATCTTGAATCGGAGTGTCTTGATATTAAGTTATTTTATATATTACCCTTTTAAGGAGGGAAAAGCATGAAGCTGCCACATATTCAAATTTTAAGTATAAACAATACAAGCTTACATTTCTACCGCGTTATTAGGCTTCTGTGGCGAACCGCAAACAAAAAATCTATACTTATCAATAACACTTCCATATCGAATTCGCATTTTGTATTTTGTAAATCATGAATATTTATTTACGTTTATATTTCCATTTCTTCGCTCTAGTGTCGAGGCAAAGCGCGGCGTTGAGATCTGCCACTCAACACGTAATGCCTTCCGAATTCGGCAGAAAGCGCAGAACGGAGTGTGTGAATACTAGGTCCCTCTGCCTACCCTGCTGTGTGCAAGCTAAAAAAATCATGAACTAACGAATATAATAATAAGCTTTATACCATGTGTTTAGAGATTTAAATTTTAGTTGAGAAATATTCATTGAGGTCAGCCGTGGCACAAGACAGGTAGTGGAGTCAATTCCCACTTACGGAAATGTATTATTTATTAATTACATTTCCTTACTCTCGAAACAATGTAAAGCGCTTCGTTAAATTCATTCAACACCCAATACCCCTCAGAATTCGGCGAAAAGTGGGGAAATTAAGTGTCTTAAGCAGAAAGATGTGTCTTAACACTAGTTTCCCGGTTTCCTCGCGTGAACAAAGAAATTTTAAAAATATTTTATTCTATAATTATGTACTTATTAGATAAGTATATTTGCTGCCTGTTTAGACAGAATACAGCGTTTTCTTCTGCCACTCAAAACTGCACGTTTCGCCTAACACGAAATGCACTGCACGAAATATTTCATGTTAAATGAAATTAAAGGAAATTTTAAAACAAAATATCTTACTGTTATGCGTGATATGTGAAGAAGAAAATTGAAAGTTGATGTAATTAAAAAAATAGAAGCATTTATATTTGATTTAAATCAAAAATTAAATCAAATCAACTTCACGCTGTACCCTGCACGCTGCAATGCAACCTAGTGTTAAGACACTCCTTTCTACACTTACCGCCGATTTATTCAAGGCATTGCGTGTTGAGCGGCGGAACTCTACGCCGAGCGGCGGAATTCTACTTTACTATTTAAAATTTCGAACGTCAAACTGACTGACTGAGATTTTAAAACGTTAGATTTTCCACAGGTCACCCAGCTGTATTGACTAACTTTTATTTCCATTTATATGCTAATATGAACGCCTGCGTCACTGCGCAGTAAGGGACGTCTAGATGACACTGTTTAATGCATCTGTGGGTTACCGATTCAAATCTCGACTTAAGTAAAAACCTATATGCTAGGTTATTTTTATTTACATTTATATTTTCATTTCTTCGCTCTGGTGTTAAGGCAAAGAACGGCGTTGAGTTCCGCCACTCAATACGCAATGCCTCCAGAATTTGACGAAAAGTAGGGAACGGAATTTCTTAACACAAGGTTCCCTCTGCCTATCTTGTCGTGTGCGGGATAAAGCGTGAAGCTGATTATTGTGTTAATAATTAATATCGTATTATACTCGTATATGCACATTGTACATAGATTTGACATTTGGTTACTGGTAGAAAAAATATTTAAAAAAACTGTGAAAACATTAATAAGAGGTAGGTGAAACGAAATTATACACAGAGTTTTCAATAGGCAGTACGTGCTTTATCAAAATTATGACTTTTGGGAGATAAGGGCGTAGACACTAGAGCACTTATTTTATAATTGGCAACATGATGTAAGTACAACTGAAATAAATGTTCCGTAGGTTTTAAGATGTTTCTTATTAAAATTAACCGATTGCCGAAATGATCATTAAGAATTTCTATTATTTCTTAAAAACACATTGAATTTTTGTCAATATTTACGTATAGCTCTTTAGTGTCAGAATGAAAAGAAAAGCCTACAAATACATTTACAACTTACTTAGGTTTAACATTTCAGTTGTATATAGTTACTTATATGAAAAATATAAATTTTCCAAATTTTCATTTGCTTTTATATACAAAATATTCGAGTTTTCAAAGCTTCCGTAAAAACATTTTCTTTCTATTCTTTCCACATAACATATAGAGTGCACTGTAGGTCATGTCACGGTCAGTTCCAAGCTATAAATAAGGACCTGGACGTAACCTTATACAGCCAACTATTTATAAGTCTAAACATATATTTTATCCCCTTACCAGAATAAGTGCACGTATTATAAGGAACAAAAAAAGGAAATATATGCTTAGAATGGCTTAATTTACTCGGCGATTCTGTGGTTACTTATGTTATTTGTAATGTTTTTTTACTCTATGTTTTAGTGGCATACATAATGAGAAAGAATCTGATCGTAAATTTCGTTCTCCATTCTTCTTCGTTCTTCACAATGTTTATTTAACTATATATATAATATGTAGATAATTAATTCGCTTGTTGGGATTTGAATTCTTGATTATTCAGGCACCATCCAAATAACCTATTTCCTCACTTTCTAGTTTGCTTTAAGCTATACCCTTATAACCCACACGCAATTCGAACCCACAACTATCGCCCCTTTACAGTCAGTTCCTCATTATACTTGCTAAAGAATATTTATTTCCTTTTCCAGGTAACCAAAGCTTCAAAACAACAGCAGTTTGATGGTATCAGTGTGATGGATGCCGCAAAATGGTTTCATCTAACAAAAAATATCTGGAAGTTTATTTATTGTACATACACTGTAAATCACAATCTGTCAAAACTCCAAACTATTTATATCCTTCATAACTTTAAATATTTTTCAAATGAATATACTCTATATGTATACTTTTTTTTATTATCATTTTTTCTCACACTATAGACTACGTGGTCCGTACTAAAACACTACTTTTGTAATTATATATGTAGATACAGTTTCTATATTTATATATGCCCTTAAGAGAGATCAGACAATAAGTTGCCAATTTAAAACTAAATTAATAAATTTATTTATTAATTATTAATAATCTAAAATATACGAGTGTGTACTCGTAAGGAGGCCGTGATGGGGTAGGGGCACAAGGGTGTGACTGTAACGTTATGAGTTTCATTCGTACACGGAAGAATAAATTGTTATCTATTAATATATATTTTAAATTTATTCGCTCTAGCACCAATGCAAAAGTCTGACGTCGAGTTCTGCCACTCATCATGCAATCCCACAAAAAAATCATCAGAAAGTGGAGAACAGAGTGTTAACACACTAGGTTCCCTCAGATAAAGATGGACTATGTTACTTCGATGACGTATTTCTTAATACTCCTTTCAGTCAAGTTTTTATCTGATGAATATTTAAAATCCTCATCCGTCATTGTACAAAGTGACAGTTGTAGACAACTCTCGTTAAATATTCAAAGTTTGCTTTGGCTGTCCCAAAATAAGGAACCTCGAAGTAATTTTAATTGATTATTTAGATTCCAAAATTAAATATTCATTGAGAATCTAAATAATAAATAATGAATTAGTCAATCAGCTTCAAGTTGTATTCCGCACATAACAGTGTAGGCAGAGGGAACCTAGTGTTAAGACACTCCGTGCCCCACTTCCGCCCAATTCTGGAAGCATTGCGTATTGAATTGCGGAACTTAACGCTGCGCCTTTTCCCCGACACCAGAGCGAAGAAATGGAAATTTAAATAAATATTCATCTGCTCGAGTGGGGATCGAACCCACAACCTGTAGAAGTTTTAATACACTTTATGCCCCTGCGCCACGATTAGGCTGAACTATATAATGTGTTTTTATAAATTATTAAATGTCACAATAAGCAAATTATATTAAATTATCTTATTATTAGTTTTCTAAGCAATTTCTTATAGCATCACTCATTAGTTACCGGGAACTTTACACCTGGATTTATTTAAATTTTGAGCTTCACTCATACATAAAGAAATTCAAATATCAGGAGATTGAGAATCAAGAAAGAATTCGAGACCTTGGATAAATAAGGCGTCAAAAATAAATTTATATTGTCAATGCGAAGACTTGAAAGTGATTCATTGCTCCGAATTGGAATCGAACCCACAATTATTATGTTAACATATTTACAATAAATATAAGCCTTATTTTAAAATAAAAATATTTGAAAAAACAAAAACCCCGACTGTATAAAAAACTCATTTTTCAGTTAGGATTCATTACGGTAATGAGAATCATAATATATCTTTTTCAAATCCTCGCATTGAGCTCTTGAATTCGATACCTATATTGTGGTATTCAGAACCAAAAATTTTTTATCACTAAGTAAAATGGTGTCCCACAGCCGTCATGATTTTTTTAATCTCACCTATCTAAGAACACTTGGGCTGCTAAAACGAATCTAACGATATCTCAATTATGTAAATCCGTTCAGCGGTTCTGGAGATATGAGGTAATACAGAATAATACATACATACATAGAAGATATGCGCGAAAAACATAACCCTTCCTTAGCAGTCGGAAAATATATAAAGGCATAATTTCTAAGGAAATACCTATAACTAAATTAGGTACCTATCACGACAGTCACCCACGTAGGGTACTGCATTACGCGTGAGTTAAGTAAAATTGTTAAAACATACATATATTTTCTCATTTGCATATTTTCGGTCTGCTTAACCCAAGGGCGTCTGCGTAGCCGAGTTACATTTCACAAATAAGTGAAACATAAATTTTCCCCACATTCTGGGTTCTTCCAACCCTTAAGTAAATAAAATAAAGCAAGTGTATATTGGGGACAGGGGTGGAAGCGTGTGACTGTTAACGTTATAGTGTCTGGATTCGATTCCCATTTGATTAAATTAAACATTTAAAATTTTTCTTTGCTCTTTTGTTGAGCAATGAGCAAATATAGGGCGCGGAATATATATAATTAAATAATTAGGGATAATGGAAAATGGATTGATTGTAAAATGTTTTCTTTTTTTATGAGATATCATACAAATATTCATAGTTGTTCATCACTACTTTCTCAATTATTATCCGACACTATTCTCCACTTTCCGCCCTTATTTCAAGCATTTTGCATTTTCTATCAGAGCGAGAAAAAAAATTACTCTCTTGAGTGGGGATCGAATTCACGACGCGTCAGACGACGGCCACATTTCTCGATTGAAAGGTAAATTTAAAATTTCAAACGATATGAATTATTAAAAAAGTTGCTTGTTACATCATAACACCTTTATAATTTTAATCTTTAAATTGTTTCACAGTCTGGTAAATGTCTGCATTTCCAATTCATAAGACAAACATGTATGCTTGTATTTAAATGTCATATATTTGTAATTATTAAAATATGTTATATTTTGTTAAGATGAAACGTTAACTCTTAAACATCTTAGATTAGACTTGGTCGCGTTTTAACCGCTTGTATAGAGTAAATTTATGACTTGGTAAATAAATTTGAAGAAAAAAATCTTTTAAATCGAATTAGATAACTTTTTCTTTTATGAAAAATCAATAACTTTTAAAATTATAATTAATGGTATAGTATATTGTTTTTTACTGTGAAATATTATTTTATACAAGTTATTGTACAGTTTGTATATCAATGAAGTGAAAAAGAGTAGAACTTAGTGTTAAAACACTCTATTCTCCACTTTCTACCGAATGTTTCCGCTCGAGTGGAAATCGATCCCACAACTCCAATGTGGCCAAAACTGTTTAAACTAATTATATTACAAATCACAGGATATATGTATGTAGATAATAAAAATTATAAAATATTAATACAAGTTAAAGCCCTTTTAGAGCAGACATTTAAAACGTTCAACTTACCGTACGGTTGAACTACAGTTGCGTAGATACTCGCACTCATACATATTAAATCCTAACGTAATAATCATTATAGAAATGAAGTTAAAAATGAACGCACATAATTCGTTACGCTTCACCCATTGCTTTGTTCTCTTGGTCTTGATGCAGACATGTACATTATAAATGGTATTACCATTTCCATTTCTGCGACTTCTTTTTAATGGGTTGCGGCATGGGTAGGTTATTATAATTAATGAATTACACGATAGTTGTGGATTCGATTCCTACTCGAGGAAGTAAAATATAGTGTTTACAAAACTATTATATCTTTAACTTATATCAAAATCAAATCAGCTTCACACTATATCCCGCACACAGCAGAGTAGGCAAAGGGAACCTAGTGTTAAGACACTCCGTTCCCGATTTCCTGCCGAATTTTGATGGCATAGCGTGTTGAGTGGCAGAACTCAACGCTGCGCTTTGCCTCGACACCAGAGCGAAGAAATGTAAATAAATATTTCACCATGACAGCCTCAACTTAAGTGATTGCATTAAATATTGCTAGTTATAGTTCGTTCGTTCCTGAGGGGTGCAGTTGTTTTTGTTTTATAATACCATTTTGACCTTTGATATTTAAGTATTTATAATTTTTATACATAATGTATATGTCATATAAGGTAATGGCACAAATAATTGAAAGGCACCCAATGATCAACGCTTTTTAAATATAAATTATAAACATTAAACTAAATGTGATGTCTAAAAAAACATTGAACTTGTATTCGGCGCTCTACATACATTTTCTATTCTTCGATTCGGTGTGGATTACTGGGGCTTAGATGTGGATAACTGGAGATGTAAATAAAGTACATTTTTGATAAATAGCTATTTTATGCGATTTCACAAATAAATTCACAAATAAATATATATTTTAATTTAGAGTAGATTTTCATATTCTTAATCAAAGTCATTGTTGTAAACTTTTTTTTTCATGGAAAAAAACATGGCAAACGAGCGTACGGGTCACCTGATGGTAAGTGATCACCGCCGCCCACGACCCCGTGTAACACCAGAGGAGCTACTGGGGCGTTGCCAGCTTTTGAGGTGGTTGGGCTCCGGGGCCCGGCATTACCCTAATGCGAAACTTTATCCTTTTTTAATATCTGTGATTCCTGGTCTTAGACTGTCGATTTATGGTGCCTTCACCCTATACTGACGCTTCTGGTGTTTAGCAGGGTAGATCTTTTTGACTCTCTGTTCTGTCTGTGGAAATGTATTAGGACTTTTCAAATTATTTTTTGTATTTTAATTTAATGATAAAATTATTTTATTTATACGCTGTTAGTAGATACTTTTCTGTTTTGTGGTCTATCTTAAGTTTTTTATTCTTGTGGAGTAAAACTTTTGTTATCTAGCGAACCCAGTTATAAATGCTTAAGAGGTTCATATTAAACTTTGAAGTTAAGAGGAAAAAATAATTTATTCATCCATATTCAAACACAAAGGCGTTGTAGCTTAGTACGACAATTTCTGTCTGTAACCGTGATGGATCTGGGTTCGATCCTACATCGAAGGAATTATATTAAAATAATTCTTTTGAATATCTGAATTCTAATACTGAAAGCACAATATAAAAAAAATCTAAAAAGGAGGATAACAGAATGTCCATACTAAGTTGTCTCTGCCTATGCTTCTAATTTTTTTAGCTTTCCTCTGTATCCCTCTTATAGCAAGCTAGGCAGTGGGAACCTAATGTTCAAACACTCCGAATTTGTGTTGCGAAATTGAGTGGCGGAACTCAGTGCAGTGATTTGAACCAGGAAATATAAAATATTAACAATAATCCTGGTTGAAAATTGAACCAATAACCCTCGCATTTTCAGTAACACGCTTTTTCTCCTGCGCTATGACTGCCTTATAAAAATATTAATACTTACAACGAAATGTTTTTTAACATATTTTCTTTCAAAACATTGTTAATCTATGTAATATATGGTTTATAATTAAAAGGAAATGCCTTAAAAGATATGAATTGCATCACTAATTAATTTTACTTTTCATCTTAAACGGGGCTGGTGCTGTACCTAGCAGCACTAAGACGTGGCTCCCGTTATTAAATGAAAGATCTACCGTGTCTAAGGTGTCATCGTAGAGAGGTGTATTCTACTTTGAACGCTGTATCGAAATTTTCAGCAGAGGTAAAATATGAAAAATTATATTTTCATGTTATTCGTAGATTTAATAGAAGTAATAAACTTCTATTAAATCTATAATAACTTAAACATTTTTTTTAGCTTCACGCTGTATCCCGTACATAGCAGGGTAGACAGATGGAACCTAGTTTAAGACACTCCGTTCCCCACTTTCTGCCGAGGTCTAGAGGCATTGCGTGTTGAGTGGCTTTGCCAGATTAAGTTAAACATTTATGATCAAATTTTACTTTAGATTTGCATGACAGCATCATGATGGGCTTTAGGAGCTTTTAACTCTTTTTTAAAAAAGGACCCTTTGTAATATCATTTTCTTGTCTGTCTGTTAAGAACTTTTATCTTAAGAACGCTTAGAGATATCGAGCTGAAATTCAAACCATATACTCAGATCTACTGTTCCATGATTTCCTGAAAACATCATGTTTCTAAAATTTGATAAAATATGTGAATGGTTTCAAAAAATATATATAAAATACAATTTAATAGGCCTCAAGTGGAATAAGCCTGAAAACCTGGGCTCGGTCGTCATATAATAAGTTTACCTTATATTGCTACGTACAACGTCGTAGAAGGCAATTTATTTTCTGACGAACTTTTTATTACATGTAATTTTTATTTTAGATAGAGTAAATTAAATACACTCAGTACTTTTATTACTTTATGGTACTAAAAATACTACAGGTGCTTTTTATACGCCTAAAAGAAAAACTGATAACTCTCGTTATTTTTGGACTTTTCTATTAAATTCAGCTAGCTACGTTGTTCAGAGTAATGGAAAATGTGCTCAATTATTTGAGTACATGTTCTTTATAAAATAAAACATCATATTTTTTTGATCGTCGTGGCGCAGCCGCACAATGGCGTGACTGTAATGTAACGGTTGTGGGTTCGATCCCCACTCGAGGAAGTGAAATATTTCTTTACGTTTATATTTCCATTTCTTCGCTCTGTGTCCAGGCAAAGCGCGACGTTTGTGTTCTGCCACTCAACACGCAATGCCTCCAGAATCCGGCAGAAAATAGAGAACGGAGTGTCTTAGCACTAGGTTTCCTCTGCTACTTTTATATTTTTTGGCTACTTTCGTAAGATCATTTTTTTCCTTAGTTTCACTTAACGGAAAACCCAACTATCCTTTCAGTGGAAACATATTCGTATAAAATACGTTGAAACAGTGCAGCTTTTCCGACTGTCGGTAACGTCATTACTGATAATCTTATTTGGTTTCCGCTACCAGAAGCATTTCTTTACAATTCTCAGTTTTTCTCATTGAAATCCGATTTGTGGGGTCTATCTGCGAACGAAATACAGCGTTATGCTTAATGTATTTGTTTCAAAGCCAATTTCAAAGCTTTTTAAAAGTTACAAAATATTAAAAGAAGTTATGAAACCAGAAATGTAAATGTTCAAACATCTACTACAGTCTTTTTCGATTTTTATATATCTTTTGACACTACAAGAGAAGTAGGTCGTCGGGGCACAAGCGTGTAACTATAAACGCGACGGTCGTGGGTTCGATTCCGACTAGGGAGAGTGAAATATTTGATATTTTCACGTAGAGAACAATTGTCGTAATGGGAACATAGTGTCTTAGCACTAGGCCCCCAAGTTGCATCTGCCTGACCTTTATATGTATAAGCATATCTTTTAAATATAACATATATATTATTATATGGATCCATCTGTTATTACAGATGGATCCATGTGTTATATATATATTTTGAATATATAACCTTTGTTATATATATTCAAAAATCTTAAAATATTGAATTATATCATAATTATAAGGTCATTTCCTTTTGAATTTCTATTTTAATTTATAATTAAAAGAATAAAAAAGAAGAAAAGTAATAACGAGAGGCGTGAGTGTAAGCGAGAAGCGTTTGTGTGTTTGTAGAATCGACTTTAATTCTGGGGGATGAATATTATTTATTAATATTTTCTTGATTCTGGTAATAAGGCAAAACTTTGCGTTAAGTTCCGCCACACAACACGCGATGCTTCGCAAATTCTGTGAAAAGTGGACTACGAAGTGTTGTAACATGAGGTTGCTTACCCCACTTTGTGCGAAACATAGCGAGATACTGAAAAAAGAAAGAACAATAACGTGAAATAAATAAATAAATCGATTTATTCAATCTAAACATAACTATGTAAGTTGTTCGCCACTCGTGTACATCTAAGTCAATAAGAGCTAGTAAGCCACTGTAATGTGGGTCAAGAGTTCTGTTCCAGACTAATCCTCAGCTTTGTGATTTGGGTTTCAGTGAAGTAAGCTTGATCTTTGTTTAAGTACGATTTTGCTATGTGCTAGACTGTATTTCACAGAGTACGATGAAATAGATTGTTTAAAGTTATATTCTGTGGAGACCTTCGTAGCGCAGTGGGACTGTATGTAATTGTGCACACGATGATTGTAATGCAGCGTATATGCAGCGTTAAGTTCCGCTAATCTACATGAAATGACTCCAATTCAGGCGAAGTATTTGTCAACTTTGCAGTGTTCGTATCTTTGATCCACATGTAAATATATATGAAAAAATATTTATTATGAATAACTTTATTAAGGCTTTTATTCGTTAAAGGTGATTTTTTAAATATTTATTTTCTTTTTTTTATTGAACTATGACGGGAAAAGATTAAAATTAACTAAACTGCTTGTTTTTACCTAAGCATAAAAATAAGACAAAATTGTGTATAGTTAAATCTTCTTCTTCATCCTGGCATTAATCCCAGTCTTTAGCGTCCTCGGTGCTTAGACCATTGGCTCTCATATCCTGCGTGTATTGTTAAATATATATTGAAAAATCTAAATATTTTATAACCATCATCTAACCCAACGTTCAATGTACAGCAGGGAAACGAACCTAGAATTAATATATCCTCCGTATTCAACCAACTTTGTGTTCTTTTCAGCCATAAGCACATCCATATTTCTATTTGATTAATAATCATCATGTCTTACTATGTATCAGTTATACATACAATTAAAAAACTAACAATAATAGAATATTAAATTTTACAAGTAAAACATACATAGTTAAATATGACTAGCTTCCGCTTTGTAGGTTGCGAGTTCTAACCTACGTCCTAAGAAAGTAATTAAGTTAACTATAAATAGGTTTACTTAAGTTTTACAAGATAAGCTTTAATTCTCTATGTTACTGCATAATAAAGTATGAATAAAAAATAGAGTAAATCTATTAAATTAATATATTTATTCTTTACCCTTTATCCCACTTAGTAGGTAAAAAGAAAAGAGAGTCTTGCCGTACTTCGGTTAACTGATCCAAGTGACTGTCAACCAAGCTCGATTAGTAGCGGAAATTAACGCTGAGCTTTGTGTCTTATTACAGGGAAAATGAAAATGCTTTACTCCCCCGAGAGGAAATCGAACCTACAGCCATTATGAACAACTATAAGACACTTTATCTACAAATTCTATATAGAATAACTGAACGGTTCAATATTTTTATCTTATCTTGTTACTGACTACCCCGAAAACGTAACCCGGTCGCGTAACGATATAAATCTTCAGTAGATTTATTGATATTGGATGGAGAATCGCAAAGGTCAAGGAGTTACATCTTCCATGAGTCACCAATATAGTTCGTCATCGCCTTAAGTGGTAGTGTTTTGATACACTTAAGATAAATTATTAGGAAACACTTTTAGTATAAGAATTTGTTATTGACATCGCAGGAACCCAATGGTGTGAGTGTAACGCGACGGTTGTGGGTTCCATCCCCAGAATAGAAATATTACTTATTAATATTTTCATTTTTTTCACTCTGGCAAAAAGGCAAAAGTACGGCGTTGAGTTTCGCTTCTCATCCCGCCAATGCCTTTGACATTTATTTATTTATTTATTTATAAATTCTTTATTGCACACAATATAAAAAATATACAAGCACAAAAGGCGGGCTTAACGCTAAAAAGCATTCCCTACCAGCCAACCTTAACATGTGGAAAACAAATGTGTAAGCGTGCAGAAAGAAGAAGATTCATTCAATTTCGGCGGAAAGTGAGGAACAGAGGGTCCTAACACTAGGTTCCTCCTGCCTTCCGTGCTGTATATAGCGTGAAAATTAGTTTTTTTTACTTAAAATTACTTATACAAGTGTTTCATTATATTCATTACTTGACAAGTTACGTCGTTAGTATAAAATAAACACTTTAAGCGCCACTAACAACGGCCATAACAAAATTTGACAAGTTATCGTAAAGTTCTGCTCTTAAAATTAAAACTAAGTGAAATTTAATTATTACTTTACTAAGTATTTATAAGTTAAATAGAAGAATAAAGTGGGCGGCGGTGATCACTTACCATCAGGTGGCCCGAACGCCCGTTTGCCTTGTCCTTATAACATAAAAAAAAAAAAAAAAAAAATGACACCACTGTGGCGCAGCAGCACAGTTTCTCTCTTATGTTGGTTCGATTTCTTTCGCCATATAATACGATCTCGAAAATGGAAAACGGAGAGTTTTAAACACTAGATTCCATCTATAGGCAGAAAATAGAAAAAAACACGAAAAGAAGATTGTCTTTGAAACCCTCGAATCAATTTGATATATCGATAACATATATCTATACTTACATATATATTTTATTATCCTACTCGTATCTGCACCATTTCATTGTTGGTCGTTCTACTATAGGTTTTCTTCACTTCTTATAATACAAAGTAATCTATTCTTCGTATTTCTTTAGTTATAGTGGCGCACGACAGGCTGCGACAAGATGGTCGCGGGTAGAACTAAAAAAATACAATTTAAGATAAAAATCTCAAAAATTAGAAGTTGATAAAGCTAAGCGTAGCTTGATAATATAAATTAATATATAAATTCAATTTAATTATAGATAGATAGATAATCAAATAAAAAATATATTTCATTCGATATGATCGAGGCTGTCGTGACGCATGGGCACAAGGTGTGACTGTAAGGCGACTATTGTGTGTTCGATCCCCACTCGAAGAAATGAATTAGTATTTATTAATATTTTCAATTCTTTGATCTGGCACTAAGGCAAAGGCATGGCATTAAGTTACGCCACTTAACACGCAATTCCCCAAAAAAATTGAAACGGAGTGTCTTAGCACTAAGTTCTTTCTGCCTACCCTGCTATTTGCGGGATACAGCGTGAAGCTGAAAAAAAAATTAACTATAACTCTATTTACTAAGCTAAAAGTGCACAGCGGGGTCACAGCCGCTATGAACTGTAGAACGATATATCTTGTGCATGAAGAATAATCAAGTGTGAGCCAGCTGGATATGAAGTGGGCACTGACGCCACTTAACTATGTATCAGGTAATATAAAATGGCGGTCCGTGGGGATAAAAAGATGCTGGTAAATACTGCAGGCTTGGAAATAATGTATATACTAACATACCGTCTACCATATAAAAAAAACGTTATTTATATTGAAGTTGTCTTGGCGCAGTGGTATAGCGTTTGCGACTGTAAACTTGAAGGTTGTAGGTTCGATTCGTCACTTATATCAGTGGAGTTCGAGCACTAGGTACTCTCTACCTACCTCGCTAGGGATAAAGTGTGAAGTTAAGTTATTTTTTACTTTCAATTTGTCAACTTATGCTCATATAAATAACAGCACACCACTAACGCTTTACCCAATATATCGCGTACCCTATTGAAACTGATGACATCAAAAGTTGAGGGCATTGTCCCAGCCAATAGGCTTTCCTATAAGTATATTACATTGCGATTAGAGTTTTTAATATTATATCTTTATGTTTGTTAAATTATATTTTAATTTATCTACTCCACATGCAAAATACCGAATACTGGATGAAAAATGGGAACATAATGGTGATCTTTAGAGTATAATATACCTTTCCCAAATTTTGATGTCACGTTGTAATGTAACAATAAAATGATACGTATAAGATTTAAATCCCACTCAGGAAATATAATTATTATATAGCTCTTTAGCCTCTAAAGGCCGTGGTGGCGCAGCGGCACAAGGGTGTGACCGTAACGCAACGGCTGTGGGTTCGATCCGAGGAATTGAAATATTTATTTACATTTATATTTCAATTTCTTCACTCTGGTGTCAAGGCAAAGTGCGGCGTTGAGTTCTGCCACTCTACATGCAATGCCTCCAAAATTCGGCAGAATGTCTTAACACTAAGTTCCCTTCGCCTACCCTGCTGTGTGCTGCAGGATGAGCTGATTTTATTAGCTCTTCTTAGACAAGTAGCAATCAAGCAATATTTTAAAATGGATGAAGGAAATATGGAAATTTAAACCCGCATTTAAATAAACTCAATAATCTTTATTATTAAATTAACATAAAAGATTATTTTATTTGTATTTTAAAATAAAGCTATAGATAAAGTTATATGAGATTAGCACGAAGCCGCATATGAAATAACCCTTTTCGGTGATTTCCCCCGAGATGAGAACGTTAGATTATCTTAGTTTTAGATAATACGAGTGGCTCAGAACAAATGTTTTAGATTTTTTGCTTTTTATAACAAACGGAAAGACGTGAGTCTTTTAAAATATCTTTTCTCATTTCGGTATTAAAAATGAATGCAATATTTAGGTTAGATGAGGGATCCTATTGTTATTCTCAAAGTTTGAAAAACAATACATGTTGAGTGGCGATAGGCTTTATCTGTTAACAGAACGGGGAAATGTATATAATTCATTCTTTCTTTCTTCGAGGCCGTCGTGTCGCAACGGCACAAGGGTGTCACTGTATGGCGACGGTCGTAGGTTTGATCCCCACTCAAGGAAGGGAAATATTTATTTACGTTAATATTTCCATTTCTTCGCTCTGGTGTCGAAGGAAAGCGCGCCGTTGAGTACTGCCGCTCAATATTCAATGCCTTCAGAATTCGGCAGAAAATAGGGAACGGAGTGTGTTAACACTAGGTTCCCTCTGCCTACCCTGCTGATTTGATTTTTGATTTTTTTCTTTCTTTCAAGTGCCATACTCTATATCGTTGCGTTACTACGGCCTCATCTTAGATAGACATTTGTATAATAAATGGGCTATATAGGCTTACAAGTAAAAATTCGGTAGCTACACATTTGGTTAATATAAGACTTGGGAGGCATATGACTTTTAAATATACACTATTTATATTTTAAATACATGTGTATGGCCAATTACAGACCAGTTGCAAGCCGACATGCAATTTATTCTGTTATCAAAATTAAGGTCACTCGTGGCGCAAGAACACAAAGTGTGTCTGTAAACATGAATGTAGTGGCTTCGATTCCAATTTTCTTCGTTCTTGTGCTGCCACTCAACACGCATTGCCTCCAAAATTCTTGGAGACAATGAAGTGTCTTAACTCTAGATTCCCTCTGCCTCCCCTGCTGTATGCGCTAAAAATAACTATATAGTAGAATTTCTTTCTATAGCAGTGCTTGCACCTGCTTTCATTCAACAGCTTATATTAAACCACATCACGTATTCAAGGGATGTCTCGCGACGGTTCGTTACTCGTTACTTCTACATAATGAAACGCTGGACACTAATTAATTTCGGTCTGCGCAAAATTGACCCGTGTCAACCCTACTTCAGGCCAAAGAGACCTATAGGAACAGAAGCAGATGTCAATTAGACTCTATTTTTCTTAAGTTAAGGTTCAAAGTCAAATATATAATTTCTTTAATTTAGTGTGCTGACGACATTAGGACATAGGCATTTAAAGAGTACAATAAGATGGACATCCGGCGACGTACAATTGGCCGTAAAAAAAATTTTTGTTGGCAAAAAGGTATTAAAAATTTTCAAAAATTATTAAAATTAAAAAGTTAATTTTCTTTTATGTAATAATATACTGTTGTGGCGGTATAGCATTTGACTGTAAACATGACGATTGTAGGTTCGATTCCCACTTAGGGGAGTGAATCATTTCCATTTCGTCACTCTATTTTGATAACAATACAATTGTCGATTCAAAATTTGAACCGACATCGTTCTATATAATGCTACTCCGCCACGACGTTGTACTAATGTTTAAGCTTTTATAATTAATTAACTCAAAGTTGCTTTGTATCGATAATGTACTTTCGAAGCTCTCGCATATATTTCAGCGTAAGGTATGTTTACTTAGGACGTGTTTACATTACGCTATGATGTGTTTGTTATATAAATAAATTTGGGTTCGGTCGTTACATAAGTAAAATAGATATTTCTAATATACTACAAGTACTTAAAACGC
>DWGR01000282.1:0-25686 GCA_018247715.1 Heliconius burneyi
CCCACAAAAAAGTATTCTTGTAACTTAACCTCAAATAAACAAAATAGATTTTATCGTCCCTCAGCATTTATTCTTCAAAACAGGAAATTAGATACGAAAAACCGCAAAAAATACCTCCAACGCTCTTGAAAAAATACCTGCGAATAAAAGTCGTCCGCCCCCGCCCAAGCCCTCGCCTAACAAATATAAATTTTATTTTGTTTACATTTGTATTGAAATTTAACGGAAATTGCTGAACGGTGAACTAGTACGCGCACTTTGTAGCGATTCCCGTTTCATAAATATGGAAATTATTGTGGAACACCTATGCAAGTGTATTATTGCTTTTCACTTTTTTTTCGAACGTTTATTTGAAATTTTTCTATTTAATTTTCAAGGTTTCCACACACTATGAATTGAATATGTCAAGGATTTTTTTAGGGCGTTTCATGAAAAATTGATAAAGTACTGACTATGTAAGTTAGCTGTTGGTTATAAGGATTATAGTATTTTTTAGCTTCACACTGTATACCGCAAAAAGAAGATTACGCAGAGAAAACTGGGGAGCATAATGGTAAATCACTCTGTTCCATCGAATACTTCGGTTGCCCACCTTCCACCGAATTTCGAAGGTATTGCCTGTTGAGTGTCAGAACTCAACGTGTCACAGTTTGAAAACTTTATTTCTTAATCTTCTTAATTATTAGATTTTGTCTTTTCACATTTGTTTTGTATACGCAGTAATAGCCTAGATAAAATATATTTTGCTCCAGCAGCTCCACAAACAATTAGTAAGTTATATCTAGTAAATAATTACAATAATGCATCATTTTCCTTTATTTAAGGACGACCATTTCGTTAGTTTCGTCAGCCAACTAATAAAGTAAGAAGTTAAGTGTTAAGTTTGGTAAAAGATGGTCTTTATAAAGTTCGGAGCGAGTTGGAACATAAAATTCATCGCAATTCCACTGAATACGTTCTTGTTTCTTGTTTTAAAACAGAATGGTTTGTTTTAAAAACTGTCATTAAGTACGCGGTAATTTAATACGGCTAAAGCGAAAAGTAAAAATATAAATATGTTATAAAAAACATATTTATAAGAGATAAGCATGACACTGTAAACTCGACTAATAGTGGGTTAGATTCCCATTCGATAAAATGAAATAATTAATACTCCCATTTCTTCGTTCTGGTAACGGGGTAAAGCATGACTTTGAGTTCGGCTACTCAATACGCAATGCCTTCAGAATTTATCGGATGGGGGGGTCACATAAATGTATTATGTGTGTCTGTCTTAAAAGTAACGGAGTGTCTCAACATAATGTTATACCCTCTGCCTACCCTAAAATATTAGTAAAACCAGTAGATATTGAAAATATTACAATAATATTACAAGAATTATATACTAAACATTTAAATTAATTTTGTAGTCCCGCCCTATCTCATACTAAATGTCAAGTGTCGTTAGCTTAAATCGACTCCACATTAAAGTTAAAATTAATTTTCTAGATAATGGAGTAACCATTTTGACAAAATTCATATATAAAGACCGCATATAATCATTATAGAGAAATAAACGCTTATAGTTTGCGTTATAGTTTATTAATCGTGGCGTTGAGTTCCGTCACTCAATGTCTCCAAAATTTGGCTGAAAATGAGAAACGTAGTGTCTTAACACTAAATTCCATCTGTTCCGTTGCGTGCGGGATACAGCGTGAAGCTTATAAGAAAAAACGCTTATAGTGTAATGCTATTATAACTAACAATAAAACTTGAACCGAAAACTTATTCGGATATTTAAATAACTTTGAATGCACTTTTTATTTGTTTCTTGTTTTATCCAACAAAGCTAAGTAGGTAGAAAAGTTTTAATGTCTCTAACTACTCCCACCACTTTCAATTACAAAACGAGACATTATATATTCATAAAATTAAAGTAACTAGAAATTATGAAAATTCCCCAAAATTAATTCAGTTTCATTAATATAGTATCTAATAAGTTAATGTTTTTTCTCAGGCTGTATACCGGAAATATAAGGTTAAGCAGAGAAAACATAGCCTAACACTTCTTGGGTACACTTTCCGTTGAACTACGAGACATTCCGAATTGCTACAAATCTCTTTTCACAAAAACAATGAAATGTAAATAACTTATTTCTCCGACCGAGAATCGAACACACATCCAGTTAGGAATCAACTTCAAAACTCTATAATAACATATTATCAATACAAATACAGAATTTTAATTAATCTGTAAAGGATACATCCCGTAGCAGCGTCTACAGAGGGCGGCAGGTGCACCCAGGTCACACATATATAACGCCACTGACAACTTGATTTACACACAAATTCACAATTGTTCAATTGTTTTATAAATATATCACAGTAATGCATTCACATTCGGGTTATTTTTCAATTTTTATTGGTATTTTTCGATTTCTACCCACTTAACATTTATATTGGTGTGTCGGGTAGATGTTGATGAATATGGGAGATTTCGTTCTGAATTTTGAATGTGTTATCTACTACTTACTAGATAAAATACAAACAAATCTTACTTTTCTGTTCAAGATAATATTTGTGGGTAATTGTTGTTGGTAAGCGCGGTGTTAAGTTCCGCATCTCAAGACGCTCGAGACTTCAGCGGAAGCGTCTTAGCAGTAACGGAATTTAACTTAAGGGTTAAAGTTCCCTCTGCCTACCCCACTATTGGCGGGATACAACGTGAAACTAAAGTGTTAATTTCACAAAAAAGGTAATAAAACAAAGTGATAATTTTAATTAGTTAAGTACCAAGTGAACGTTCCTTTGGCGACGCGCTTATTAATGAGCGGGTTCGAACCCCAATGCGGTCCGCGGTTCCCGTTTTATATATTTACCTTCGACACTGTCATTATTTTTGTCCATTGCGATGACCGAGAGCTTATTTTGAATTAAAATATATACACATAACATTGTAAGTAATGTTATTATATACAAATACATAGGTAGGTAGATAACCTAAGTTTATTCAATGAGTGTTTTTAAGCTGGGCTTAACTTAAGCTAGCTGGGCGAATAAGACCTAATTAAATATAGTCTATTTGGAATGGGGCATTGATTATAATTCAGTCAATCCTTCAGGAATCGAATCAAAAGCTATCGCGATGTGAGACAGTCTCCTACTCCCTTACTCCCTTATTTACAAGACAAGAATTCGTTTTGTACGCGAGATTTAAAGATTGGGCCATATATTTTCATCATAGACTCAAATCCGAATAGTATTTATTTACATACTAATATTAAAACGTGAATGTAAGTTTGTTTGTTTTGCTTTCACGCTAAAACTACTTAATCGATTATGATGAAACTTTGTACACATATTTTTGGAGTTATTAGAAAGGACATACTCGTAGGATACTTATTTAAAAAAAATATTTATAAAAAAATCGTCACAATAGCTAGTATAAAATATTTATAATACAAAGAATGTCACTCTTTGGATCATTATCCTAGACCCAACTTTAGGTAATAAGAAATCCTTAAAACATTTGACAAGTTGCAAACTTCGGTAACAGTTATATGTTTGATCGCATTCAATTGTTCGGTGTACGCTTTTAATATTTTCCAAGCGGCGGTGGTTTTCCTATTACTTCCGCGCTCTGATTTCTATGAATCGATATCGGGATTTTCCTTTCAAACTGTTTTTGGGAACGGATATTGAATTTATTGCTAAATGTCGACTAGTTTTGATATTTTATTAAATTTTTAGAGTTCTCTGTGTATATGTCGGTTAACTTTGACAAGAGTTATAGCTTTTTTTACAATATTAAAAAAATACATAGACAACTATATAGTAGGTAGTATACGAGTATATGAGGCCGTCGTGGCACAACGGCAAAATGATATGACTTGTTTGTGAGCTCGATCCCCTCCTACAATTATCACCTCCCCTCGAGGAAGTGAATAATTTATTTACGTTTATATTTCCATTTCTTCGCTCTGGTATCGAGGCAAAGAACGGCGTTGAGTTCTGCCACTCAACACGCAATGTCTCCAGAATTCGACAGAAAGTGGGGAACGGAGTGTCGGCTTCCCTCTGCCTACCCTGTGTGTGGGATACAGCGTGGAACTGACTTTTTTTTTACTATTTTTTTTTATTTAATAAAGTAGGTACATGCACATATTGATGCGATGTAGGTTATAATTTTAAAATAGCAATGTTGTTACTTGCCCAAAGTGAGACAATAGAAATATTAAATATGTTCCTGAAGAAGAGTCGAACTCACAACTATCGTTTCTTACGGTATAATGTTACATAATAATATTTATTCAATCACTTTAAAAGGATGTTAGTTACGTTAAATATTACATAAGTAAATATTGAAAGGATTAATTCGCGTATAAAATAACATTGATTTAGGCGGGTCCATTTTCATTTCCAGATAAAATATAAAAACGTTGAAGTTCGAGTCGCTCTCACTCTTAAAGAGTTCCGTACTAATTTCTTGTAGCTCTACGAGAAGTACCCTGAAGGTTTTGATGCCGCTACTAGTTTCATACACTGGAGCAAAAAAATGCATTAAAAAAAACCGTCGAATTGATAACCTCCTTTTCTTACAGAAGTCGGTTAAAAAAGCTCGTAACTTTTGTGTTGTGATTTGTTATATTATATTGTGTTAACTTAGGACATTTTTTTCCGTACTATAAGGCCTTGGTGGCCTTAACTGTAAACCTGGATATTCGTTATTAATTTTAGGGATCTCTTGAAGGTCGGAACCTTCAAGTGATCTTAAGACTGACGGATAAACGGAAAACAAAGGAATCCTATAAAGGTTTAGTTGCTTTTTCTTTTGACGTATAGAAGACTAAAACATACTAATAACTGCGGAGCTTTTTAATTAAGGTCACCACGGAGACCTATTAATCCACTGTTTTCTGTAAATTAAAGGGGACGAGATCAGTTTTGAAGGTGTGTTTTTGGAATGTTGTTTTTTTTCGGGTGATTAATTCCTGGACAGTTGTTTAGGTAACTACTGTTTGTACAACGACAGGTTGTGCTTATTAGGACTGTTTGTGGTATTTAATTTTTTTTGTGTCACATTTATTGTCTTTACGTTTAATTTGAGGCCAATTGTGGGTTGTAGGTTCTATTCTCACTCGAGTTCATGAAATATTTAATAGCTTTATTTCTGTGGGTATGTGGGAAACGGAGTGTCTTAACACTAGGTTACCCTCTGCCTAACCCAGGTTTGTTTCTCACTACCCTGATATGTGCGGGACGTAGCGTGAAGCTAAAAAAAAGTATAATTTTCAAAAAAATACTCTCGGCACTTGCAATGCAAATATGGAATATAATTTAAATTATATAAAAGTGTATGCTGTGTAAACGCGACAGACATACTGTATCAAAAAAAAATAACACGTACGTCCATATTAATAGAATAAACTAAGAACTCAGGAGAACTCCTACTGGTAATATTTTTTTGGGATTCTCATTATCTTTAAGCACCGCTAAATTTTTTGAGATATTGTGTGTTAAGTAGGGGAACTAAATGACGGATTTTGTCTATCAGAGCGGTAAAGTGGAAATAATTTTAAATATATTCCTTCTTCCGAGTGGAAACCTAACCGAAATTATAGAAAAATTGACAAAAATAAATGTAATTTTAAATATTAACATCCTTCCTTATAAAAATTAGACCGACGATGATAGAATGAAACGATGTGTTGCTCCTCACCAAGTAACTAGTAGCTCTAGGTAGATACTGTCTAATAGTTATATGACAGTGATTTCGAACTATTCACAAGTATTATGTATATATATATATAATGGGAAAAGGACAAGGCAAACGAGCGTTCAGGTTACCGGAAAGTAAGTGATCACCGCCACCCACGACCGCGTGCAACACCAGAGGAGCTACAGATGCGTTGCCGGCCGGTTAAGGTGGATGTAGACGCGTTTTTTGAATGTATTCTTTCTATGCGCGGTACTGTGCCCTCCCCAAAATTCGAAGGGCGGCCTAAGCTTTTAAACTCAGGGAGGGATCCTCCGGAAGTGCGGGTACCCTACTGGGGTAGTTTGTCTTTGACGGCGTCATGCCCACTCTTATGAATTGATTCTTCTTAGATTAGGTTGCCTGGAAGAGGTCACTTTTAGTGATAAGATCGCTTTTCACATTGATTTGTCAAATAAAAAGAGAAATTAAGAGTTCTATGTTACGTATTAATAAAGGTCGTCGTGGCGCATCGACATAGCGTCTGGTCTGGAAGGTTGTTGATTCAATTCTCATTCGAAAGAATGATTATATTTAGTAACAGATTTTTACATATATATTTATTTTGGTTAAATTCGGCGGTGCATGGGTTTCTCTACCAGGTTCCTTGTGCGTTCCCTGCTATTTGCAGGATAAAGCGTGAAGCAAAAAATAAATAAAACAAAAGATATAGACAACCGTATAAATCCCCATATATAGCACTCGTTCAATATCCGTAAAGAATATACAGCACTCATAAACTTTATGAGGAGATGATCTATCAATCATAAAAAGATTAAAAGCGTGTGAAACATGGCCATGTGCCCGTGAAACCGAGATCAAGACCTAATGAGCCAAATATATGGCTTAGTACACTTAGAGTATTAAAATTATAGCTTCGTCTACTAGCACAGTACGCTCAACGAGCCATGGCCACTGAAGTTAGCTGTAAATGACTGTGCAGCTAAGATTTTGCGATTTTTTTACTTCTGATTATTTTTCTACCGAGTGAATAATGCGCAATAGTTCAGAAAAACCTAACCTTCAGAGCAGTCACGACTCGTTGACCGTACTGTATAATGTTAACTCGGTAGTTAAGTAACTGAAGGAACGCGCCGGTCACTTTTAATTGGCCGGTGGAGTTGACAGATGACTCCAAGCAATCTACAACGAATAAAGTTTAAATAACACTTAAATTTAGTCAAAGTAAACGCTATTCCGTAGTGATACAGCTTAAATTGGTTTGTCTACGAAACTGACACGTGGTTTATGCATTGAATATTTCGAAAGCGTTAGGTTATCGAAAATTTAAATAATCACCACATTTCCCGCTCCCAAATTAAACAGACATTTTTCATCATCATATTTTTACATCTGAAAATATTAAATTCTAAATGCAATGATAGCGAAACGAAAAATAAAAAAGAAATAAACGTCAAATAGAGTAGGTAGAGGCCTTCCAGGAAACACGGAGAGAACGACCGAATTTCATCAGCACTGTCTTTGTAATGAAGTCTGTTACGTGCTGCCTTAATATTGGCAATTTCAGACAAATTTACGTATGTACGTACGTAAATTTACGTATGTACGCAATGAACGCATGTACAGTAATGCCCTAATAAATACTGGTTTGCTTTGAACCTTCGATTACAATTTTAGAATTCGTTTCAATTTTTTTTGCTTTTTTCTTAACCCGACTACGGCGAAGTAAGGAAGGTTATGATTTTGACCAGCGAAAATATTTTCTTTTATTTTGTTTTTAGAGTGATTTTCTTGAGTAATTTTGAACTCTCTCTTTATTTCAGGCTGTATCACGCATGACAGGGTAAACAGAAATAAATAGAAGGTAAGCCTAATGTTAAAACTCCACTTTGTTATGTTACCATAGCAAGAGCATGAAAACAACTTTTTTTGAGAATATACAAAAAAAACCACCAATATACAAAAAAAAAATAAGCAAGAACTAAGTAAAATTGAATAAAATATAATTTAATTATTTTTTTTTTCTTATATTATAAACTGAGTACTCAAAAACTACCGATTTTTAAAACCAATTAAAAGAAAATGTTTTGTTCTAGAAACTAAATAAATTTAGATATTTTTATTTAAGATCTTTGTGAACAAACAACATTTTAAAGGTTCGTAAAAATAAAACCTCCACCGAGTATATATCTGCAATGCAGATGTGAAATATAGTAAATTCTATAAACAATACACGCTGTATAGAAACGACAAATTATTTTTAAAAAAACATTTTTTTTTATGGAAAAAGCATGGCAAACGAGCGTACGGGTCACCTGATAGTAAGTGATCACCGCTGCCCTCGACACCGCGTAACACCAGAGGCTACAGGTGCTTTGCCAGCTTTTGAGGTGGTTGGGCGCCGGAGCCCGGCATTACCTAATGCGAAACGCAGTGGCATAAAACCACTACTTCACGCCGGTTTTAAATGCCGGGGGTGGTAATGATCCGATCGAGTCTGCCCATGCGTGTCGCCATTGCTAGCGGTGTGACTCTCCCACTCGTACTTTAGTCGCCTCTTACGACACCACCAGTACCAGGGTGATCCTATTCTAAGCCGGGAACACACGGCTAAACATATACGCATACGAGTGTCGCTGGAATAACACTTATCAATTATTTTAAAAGCTGAAACAGTCGTCACGGGGGCACAAGCGTGTGACTGTAAACGCGACAGCTTGTAGGTTCGATTCTCCCTCGAGTAAAGGAAATATTCTAATTTTTCATACCTACCAATAAATTTTCACTTTTCAATGTTTTTCCTGTATTTGTATTATAAGTCTCACTCCCTGCCAAATTTCATAACTATAAGTCACAAAAACCAAACATTAATCGTCTTTTAAATTTATTGACAGAGAACCGCAGGTCCTGAATATTTGATGTTTATTTCAACTTCATACCTACACGCCTCTTCATATCTCGAGATAATGGTCTTGACAAACCGACAACAGTATGATTCTTTAGGGTTCCATTTTTACCTTATGATGAACGAAACTTAAAAAAGATACAGAATGAACACTACCTTAACCTCTGAAGACGCTACAGTCTCCAATCACCGCCAAGCTTTAAGATACGGAACTCAACGCTGCTCCTTCAATAACCAACGATGACTATGTTTAGTATATAAATTTAATAAGAAAACAGCGTTAGCATCGCAGCGCGATAGTGACCTATCAGTTAACAAAGGAGCGCGGAAGGAGCAAATAGACAATATCTTTTAATAAGATGCAAGCTTAAAATGAACTTTTATACATTTTTTCTTTTTATAGCTTCACGCTGTATCCCGTATATAACGGAATAGGCAAACAAGACTTATGTTTTAGTATCAAGACACTCCGTTCCCCACTTTCCACAGGCTTTTTGAGTGGTGGAAGAGGAAATGAAAATGTCAAATAATTATGATAATTACCCCGAGTAGTAATTGAACCCACAGACGTGGCGCTTACGCTTGAACCATTGCAACACGAGAGCCTCTTTTATATTTTAATTTAATATTTTAAAGGAAAAGAATTCTAGGTAACCTGGTGAGCTGGGTAATGGCGCTCTATGTGCTGGAAGCGTCTCGACCTAATTTGATGTTGAACGAGCAATGCGAACGATCGTAAGGTTTTGAAGATAATTTTTTAACTTTGCATATACGGAAATAAATTTTAGATTTATTATTTATGTAACTGAGCTATTACTTTTTGTATTATTTTTAATATATATATATATATATATATATATATATATATATATATATATATATATATATATATATGTGAATCTATTTAGTTATATTATCTGTACAAGAAATATTATGAAAAATATGTACTTACTATTTCGGAGAAAAAAAGGATTTCTTTATTGCTGTATAAGAAATTATAAATAATACGACGATATGAATAAATATAAATAAAAGGTCGTATATTATATTATTTACGATCTATCTGTTTCTTTATAATTGGTTGCTATTTCAGTCCAAATATGAAGTCAAAGCATTTGGTTATCTAAACAGGATATTGATCTCTTGGATCTCTGGTGGTCTGGATATTTTAGCTTTACCCAGTATTCCGCACATAACAGGTTAGACGGAAGGAATAAACCTAGTGTTAAAACACTCCATTCCCTATTAAGACGCTTCCATTTCCCACCTTCCGCTGAATTCTCGAGGCATTGCGAGCGAGTAATAGAAATTTAAATGAAAGCTTATTTCAAATCTTCAAGAATCAAAAATACATTTTATTTCTTCCATTTCCGGATTTCACAATCCAAGATTGCAAAACAAAAAACAACGAAACATTTAATATTCAGATGAAACGGAGGGTTTCTATTAAGCCATTGGTAACCAGCGAAGTTATCAAGATACATAATAGTGATTGGGAAGAAATTTGAATTTCGTCGCAAAAGTTAGTGGGAGTTGGGTAAAGAGTGATTTTTAATTTGCAAGTCAATGGATCCTTCCGATTTTCATTCACTCCATCGGAAAGTTATTTATGTTAATTCACTTTATTGTAGTTAGCGTTTCGACTTTTACAACTTCAGCTTTTATTGTAATTGGTGGTAAAGTATTTATAGCTACTCTGAAACATCAATTATTATTTAATTGGCATTTAATTTGTGTTAATCATTAATTTCATGTGTTTCTTCATACAAATCGATACGATGTCCGTATCTTCAAAAAGCGTGTCTATCTCGACTTGAAAGGCCCTCTAGTGTCGTGAGCGGTGGTGATCTGTTACCATCAGGTGACCCTTGTTTGGTTTAAAATAATTTAGTGTTAAGAGAATCTGTTCGTATTAAAATATTCCCTTATTCATTTTACGGCAAATTATAGAGACATTGCGTGTACCAGACCAAGGAAACGAAACCATTAATTATTTCGTTCCCTGAAGAGAGAATTGAATCCACAACCTACCATGGCTACAATCATACACTTGTACTCATACGCTACGACCGGTTTAAATATACTTATAATATTTTCACTTGTCATCTAAAACGTAGTATCAAAGGCTAAATCATTTTCGAATATAACATTTGGAAACAAAGCAGCACTCGAGGCGGCCTTCAACTCGATCGTACTGTGATTCAATACATTTGCCTTTCTAAAAGTATTCCAACGCACTTATTTTTTATATATATTCACGCTCATATCCTCCTAAGATCTGCCACCATTCACTTTGCTTTGTGACAAACGTCTTGCCATATATTTCATATGGGACTTAGATCAATTGGTACTTTACTTGAGAGCGACTTGAAGAACTAAAATGTTCTTCAAGTCTATACTTCACTTTGCTTTTATATTTTAAGATCTTTACGTTTTTTTTTAGTTTCATATAGAGAAGGCAGAGGGAACTAAGTGTTCGAACATTCAGCGTTCCAATTCCTGCCCAATTTTGGAGATATTGCGTGTTGACTGGAAATGGCCATGCTTTGTTTTCTTATCAAAATTAATAAATGATAATCATTAATTTCCTCGAGTGAGGATCGAATCCACGACAGTCGCATTCAGACGCTGTGCTATTGCGCGGTTACGATCTCAAAAAATCTTTATTATATTACGTAATAATATTCTATTCTATTATAAAGCTGAGAAGTTCATTTAGATAATGAAACTACAGGATCGAATTGAAAAATTCTGTTTGTGATGGAAAATCTATTTATCGAGGATAGCTGTGGCTACAGTATACTCGTACCACGATAGCTGCACTAGCTCCCAAAGCTGCGTCGGTCACATTGAAATGTGTCATATATCAACTCTTAGTTATTTCCATTTCCAATTTCCATTGTCGGCGCGAGCGAAGCCGCGAGCAACTTTTTATACCAGCTTTACGCTATATCCCGCCCACACCAGGCAGAGGGAACCTGGGACCATAGTGTTAAAACACTACATTACCTATTATAACACGTTTGCTTCCCACTTTTAGCCGAACTAGGGGCGCAGTGCACGTTGAGTGGTGAAAATCAACGCCGAGTTGCCAAGTTATCAGAGCGAGAACATGAGAATATTAAATTTCCCCAAGTGGGAATCGAACCCGCGACCGTCACATCACAATCTCACGTTTTCCCTGCGGCACGGCGGCCTCAGATAAATACTGGTAATTTATAATCTGGATTGATCTTTTGTTGGACCTAAATATCTGGAGTCTGTCTGTACAAGTAAATAAATATTATTTTCATTGTATGGTTTCTTGCGGAGCTTCAAATGTGGGCTAATGTTATGATGACATTATCTTTTTTCGATCACCGAAATAGAATATTGGAAAGTTATCGTTTTATTATGTATTTTTTTTGTACTGACTATTCGTTGATAATAATAAGAAACTACCCAGTTTGTTATTATTTTATTTGGGTTACTTTTTTATGTTGTTTCGCTTAGGATATGCGGGTATGTATTAACATAATCGTTTCAAATAGATAGTGTTTTATTCTCGTGCATATTTCATATAAAGCACAGCAGTAGGAGAGAAGTAGTTATATGTATCTATTAGGTTGTATTAGGTGATTATGTTGATGAATAAAAAAAAATTTACAAAAAAAATGTTGTTTTCATTGTTAGTCTCGGAAGCGGGACCGTAAACAGAACGTAAAATTATTTTAATCATTTTTTTTTATTTCATACATTTCATTGTTCATTTTTTTTTCATTTCATTTTTTTTTTACATTCTCTCGAAAAGGATACGTCCAAGTTATATATTATAAAAGCCAAAGCCTATCTTTATTAAATTTCCTTGATGATGGAATAATTTTCGGTAATAATAGTCCATATGAATGTTAAATAAACAAAAACCTCAAATCACACAATCACATTGCAATTTTAAAATATATTTTGTCACTAAATTCCGTATTGTGAGTTATTTATAAAAGATAGATAGATATATGGTGTCGCGGACTTTTTTAAAAACTAATTGTGTTGAATGTTTCTGCAATACAATGTTCTTACAGATAATTAACTATTATTATTTAACTATTATTGATAACTTTGTTATATAGCAATCGGTGTCACAGGCGGAACAATTATTTTATTTTATATTGTGTCCGTCTGATAGACGGCCGAGCGCCTAAAAACGCTGACAAAGGGACAGATCAGGTGAACAGCGCCGGTGGGAAAGGAATTTCTTTTTCTCTCTCACTTATTATTCCATCGTGGAATAGTTAAGTCGTAGTTTTAGTTAGATTAAGTTAGATTTAGATAGATTTAAATTCGCATACTTTTCCTCTAACATTGAGGACACTAATATATAAGTTAGATTATTTTTTGTATTTTTTTAAATTAATTAAATTAAATATAATTATAAAGTCGTATCTTTTAACCTCCAACTGCAGCCAACGTAACTAATTGATTCATTGGGTTCTATTATTGTTGTTTCGATTGTTATTTCGTTATTTAAGGCTGACTAAGAAATACATCGTGATATTATAAAGCTCATATCATTCCTGATAAATGTAGCTTACATATAAAACAAAAAATGTAAAACCAACCAGTAGTTCCAGAGATCTCAGCGTTTAAACAAAAAAACAAACACTCATCCGCTTTATTATATTAGTATAGATGGTACGGAATCTTTCTTACAGGAATCCGACTCACACTTAACCAATTTTATTGAATAACTTTTAATTTCTTAAAATATAAATAAACCACAAAGACCACTTTGAAATGAAAAGTACAGACATTTCCTATCGCCAGCAGGTAATATAAGTAAATAGTGTTAATGTTTCTGAGTAAAAAAATCTTTAGTGCTTGCTGCTTTTTAAAGTGCCTCCTCGGTTATTTAAAATGTATTTAATAAATGGTCATTTAAAAGGTGAAGCCACTCGTGGCGAAGCTCTTGTAAGGGCACGAGCGAGCGACTGCATACGCGACAATTTGGGGGTTCGTTTACCACTTAAAGAAATTAAATATTTAAAATTTTCCTTTCCTCACTCTGATAAGGAAGTTAAGCACGGCGTTGAACGCCACTCTATACACACTGCCTCTAGAGTTCAGCGGAAAGTGGGAAACGGGAGTATCGTAACATTAGGTTCCCAGGTTCCCTCTCTCTACTCCGCTATGCACGGGATACTGAGTGAATATGAAAATGGAGTATATTTTAAAAATAACAAAAATTAGTTCAACTGATACCAGATCTCCCAATATCTTCCAAAATCATAAGCCCAACATAATCCGTCCCTCGTTAAGGCGGCAAACAATTTGGGACATTTAACAAGAGAGTCTCAACGTACACGGCTACGACAAAAGGAATTCCTTACTCGCGAGCACCGCCTTTGATGTTTGTACTTTTCTTTGTATCGCGGTAATGGAGTCACGCGCCGGCTTAAATATCTCGATACCCTCCAAAATTGATCTCGTTACGTATCGGGACGGGATTACGTGTCGCTTAGTCATTCAGCCATGTGCGGTGTGGGTGGATGTGGATGTAGATGCCTTGCATCTGCATGTGCAGTTTGCCTTTTTTTAAAGGTTAATTAAACGGTGGGCCAGTCATAGCGCAGGGTAACAGGTGACTGTAAATTGGGTCACCAGGTTGTGGGTTCTCCATGATATTATATATTTAATAATTTCATATCCTCGCTCTGGGCAAAGGGCGTTGAGTTCCGCGACGCAACACGTAATAACTCCAGAACTCGCCGGAAAGTGGAGAACGGAACTGTGTTTATAGCGAATGGAGTGTCTTAACTCTAGAATCCCAATTTCAATAGATAACATTTAATAATAACATAATTAAAAGGCTATTATGGCATAGTGGGATAGCCTCTCATCATAACCGGATGGTTATGGGTTCGATCAACACTTGGTGCAACGGTTTATTTTCATTTCCTCACTTGAGCACGCAATGTCTCAGATTATAAGCGAAGAACGTCTCTTGACGCTAGACTCTTTTTGACTACCCTGCTATGAGCGGAACAAATCATGAAGATGAAGAGCAATATTCCCAATGATATTTGAACCTGTACCCATTGAGTTTTACACACCGACGATATCAATTTTATTGACAATACTATTATGTAAAGAAATTAAAAACAATATGATAAAAGTGTTGTACTGATTATTACAAATGTAATATTCTGTTACATTTAATGTAACGCAAATAAAACAAGAGGAAAAGGAGAATTTATATGAAATTATTATACAATATAATAAATGATAACATTCAGCGCAGCCCTAGCATGGAATTATTATTTCAATTTGGAAACAACATTGAACAAAATCTTGTTTTTAAGCAAAATATTAAATAATGAAATAAAATGTTTTTACTTTTTCCTTATTTACCTCATCATAACAAATATTTGCATCCGGTGTGTGCATATATGTATATTTCTTATTTACATTTTTTATTGTATATGTAATTCAGTTAGTAGAGGACCCAAAACTTCTACTTTTCCGTTTTGGAGATGAATAGCTTCTGATTTCAAAAACGATGTTTGTGGGTTCGATTTCCATTCGGGGATATTAATTATTTCCATTTCTCGGCTCTCTTGGACAAACTGCCACTGAGTTTCACCACTTAACTTTCTGGCTGCTAAGCAGGGTGCTATTTGCGGGATAACGCGTGAAGCTGAAAGTAACTTAAAATTCAGTTTGATAAATTAGTCATTCAATGACATAGTAGTCACTGTGCAAAGAAAATTTTCAAATTAATCTTTCATTATGACGAGCTTGGTACAGACTCGCAGAGCGTCGTACATAACGTTGCACTTCACTACTGTTGAATATGATATGGACTGACGCTTACTAATATACAAAGGCTTTGTTCATTTTATCACTTTTTAACTGACTTCAATAAAAAGAGGTTCTTAATTTGGCTGAATAAGTATTTATTTTGGTTATTCCAGAACTGGTTGAACCAATTTTGATGATTCCTTTTATCATTTGAATACTGGTGATTTTTGTGTGCTCCTATTTTAATTTGGACGAATAACTCAATAATGGCATTCGTATTTCGATTTCACAGATTCTTTATTTATTAGAAAGAATGTACTCTAAGGGTAATCTGATGTTATAGAACTTATATGAATCTTATGTTCTAACTATGGAATCAATGAAAAAGTAACGGCACTCTTCAATCCTTAAGAGCAAATGAACGATACTCGATTTTTAGACCATTAGACCAGATATTTGAGTAACCTACTGTAACGTCGTTATGGTCAAGTAATTATCATAATCAAACATGATGATCATAAACTTGAGAACTTAAGAATGGGAAACTTACCAATAGATGGGTTGTGACTGTCTTTAGGGGTCTGAAAATGTTGACGAAGGACACTTAAGGAGATTCTCTAACTGTTTACAGTAGCTTACTTTGACTTTTGAATTTAATTCATTTCTGTTGATGAGAACTTTGTACCTACATGTCACCTAAATAGTGTATCCCTTTTATTAATCTAATTATAAAATATGAATATGTTGGCAGCCAAGGTCTCGTTCACCACAATGGAGGTTTCACAATGCTAGAACAACCTTACTACAATATCAAATCACTAAGCGTGAAGTTTTTATATGCATTTAGATCTATGTAAAACAATATTAATACATTTTTAGAAATCCTCGACCTGTAGATGTAAACGTATTTAATCTATAGTATCCAATAGGATGCAAGAATGAAATACTGGGGGTCGAGAGATACGGTCAGAGGACGAAGAGGCACGCATAAATCTAACATGTATAAGCGTTAAGGGACAGTCGGATATCATCGAGTGAACGCTTGACTTAGATACCCTTTGTTTTGAAATTTGAATTGTGTTATAGATTGATTTTAGTAGTTGTTGTAGCTTAAATCTGTATCTCGTATATAGCAGGAAAGGCAGTGTGAGCCTGGGAAACTAGTATTAGAACACTCCGTCGTTTCCATTAAGACACTTCCGTTCCCCATTTTCCACCGATTTTGTAGGCATTGCGCGTTGAGTGGCGAGCTCAATGCCAAAGTGAAGAAATGAAAATTTTAACATTAAGTTTGATATTTTCCTGCACCACAACTAACTTCTAATAACTTCAAATTTCTTCCATTAATAACGAACATACCAAAAAGGGTTCCACCAAATAACAGTCAGAATTATTACTTGAAAAGCGAAAGGCAATCAAAAGGCAAATATAATTTAGCACCTTGCGCTGCACATAGCAATGCAATTTGACGCGCGCAGTATGAGAGCTCCACACCTCGTTTTGCATCGCGTGAGGTATGAGTATGAATAAGTAAGTCTTATTGTGGTACTTATGTTGTGTGGAATGTTACGCTTCGGTATTGTTTAAGTTTAACCATTTGTTTTTCGGCTTCACGCTGTATCCCGGGAGCCTAGTGTTAATGCTGTTTTGAGTAACGGAACTCATCGCCGCACTTTAGCCTCGACACCAGAGCAATATTTTAAAATTTTTGTTTCCTGGGGTGGGAATCGAATCCACAACCACGTCACGTCACGTTTACAATGACTTGTTTTTTCTTTCGCGCGGAGAGAGCTATGGGAATCTGGCAACCTAGTATTAAGACACTCCTTTCCTATTAAGACACGTTCGTTCGCAATGTCACTTGTTCCGCCAAACATTTCTTCATATTTAAAAATACTTACGCATCATACTCTACTCAACAACCACACTAATATATATTTATATTACATATAAAATACAAGCACACTTAAAAATAAATACCATTCAAAGTATATTTCGCGAGAGCAATAAGGAGAGGTTTTTGTCGAGTAATATTGATAAGGAAGTGAAGGCTATCAGAACCCACGAGTATTCGGAGGGCGGTCATTCTCCCTCTTTCCGAGAACAAAATTGCGTATACGAAGATAACATCAGTCCTTTATACGGAAGGTGAACGTCGGTTGGATATGTTTTTTTAAGATTTTCCAGAGAAACTTTTTACATTGTATTCTGGAAATAGTAAAATAATAATAATTTACCTTATCTTTATTTATATAAGTAATTCTATTACTGGATACGTCTGAGGCCGTCGCTAGCCAGCGGAATTTGAAGTCACGTCTTTTGGAAAGCGTCCAAGTGCTCTGACCACTAAGCCATACGCTCTCATGAAGCTACGTCAAAATACTTATATGCTTGTTACAAATTATTTATGTTGTTAGCATCTCTGTAGGGTTGAACAGTTTCCAAGCGGATTCAAATCTCGCTACGTTCAATTTTTTTATTTTCTTTCCTAAGTGTGGAATAACGAGGCCGTTGTAGCGTAGCGGCACTAGGGTGTGACTGTAACGCGACAGTTGTTGGTTCGATCCCCACTCAAGGAAGTGAAATATTTATTTACGTTTATATCTCCATTTCATCGCTCTGGTGTCGAGACAAAGAGTGGCGTTGAGTTCTGCGACTCAACACGCAATGCCTCCAGAATTCGGCAGGAAGTGGGGAACGGAGTGTCGACACTAGGTTCCCTCTACCTTCCCTTTACGAATAAATACATTAAAAAACTCTTTATCCTTACAGTATAAGTATAGACACACGTATATATATAAATATATAATCATACATACCACATATTATCTAAAGAAGACACAATGGTCACGAAGCCAGTACAGCCCATCGAAGGGTGTTAGTCTGATTGATGCAGTGCACATCACGAACGCCGACAGCCGATCAATCATGTCGACATCTCATTAACATTACACACTATTGGAACCGTGTTACGTGGCGTTATCACAGCGGATTGAGATTTCTTTTGTCTGTTCTATTATTTCAACAATCTATCTTTAGAATATAGAGTTTGGAACAAAATGTAATTGCAAACGCTACTGGTTGTGGATTCGATCCCCACTCGAGGAAGTGAAATATTAATTAAAATTTGTATTTCTATTCTTGACTCTGGTGTCGAAACAAAGCGCGGCGTTGAGTTCTGCGACTCAACACGCAATGCCTCCAGAAATTGGCAGAAAGTGGCAAACGGAGTGTCTTAACTCTAGGTTCCCTCTCCTTCCCTGCTGTATGCAGGATACAGCGTGAAAAATATTTATTTTATTTTTATATATAGAGAAGAATGAGTAATCATAAGTTTTTTTTTATGTAGATGTTAGTTGTGGGTAAGTACGAGATCAAAGTCACCTTTTCATAGAGTTGAGACAGTTTAAATGATTATTTGTAGCCTATGAGCAAATAAATATGTCGATTACTTTTATTAAATTTGCTTGTCTTAGGTGTGCCTGTATAGCAAAACATATTATAACTTATATTAAAACAAATTAATTTGAGAAATATTTCAAGAATGTAATAATGTAAGCAATCATATGGGAATTAAGTTTGGTTAAATTGCTTCGTAACTGTCATGGGGAAATAAATAACTTAAAAAAAACACAAAACTCAACTTCAACTTCTTCTCTTCTTTAACTTTAACTGCTTCTCTGAACAGTCTCCCAAATAAGTCTATGGTTTTACTATATATATATATATATATATATATATATATATATATATATATATATATATATATATATATATATATATGCCTTTAAATCTACCCTCCTATTCTATGATGTCATCAAGCGGATCGAGTAACTGAATCACGCGGTTAATGTCGCTAACAACTAAGTACACTCTACTTAGAGCTCCGCTCGTAGTTTAGTGGAAGTTGCTATTGTTTATAAATATCTAGACAGGTAAATGAAAGCTGATTTTTTTAGGTTTTCTATAGTTTTTATATTTTTTAAGCGTTATGAGTGCGGCGTTGAGTTTCGCCACTCAACACGCAATTCCACAAAAATTCAACGGGAGGTGGGAAACGGAAGTGGACACATCCTCAAGATAAACAAGGCCACTTTGCGCGTTCTCTCTCTATTTTGTAATTATATTTTACTAACATATATAATACATATAATTATAAAAGCTATATCACTATCTAAACCCACCAGCCTTTGCATGAAAATGGAACAAACATCAATCCTCACACCTCCTCAACTTTAACATTTGTAATATTCGTTTTAAATATAGATAAACACAAAAAAAAACGAAATTCTCCATTTCACCCAAATAATTCTCATATGATACGAAAACAAAGCAGCATATTCCGGTCACGCGCTGTCCACGGACACTCCGGGCGTATTCAGGGCGATACCCACCCTTTTATCGCTTTTTAAAATATTACGCTGAATAAATATTAGTGCGGTCAACCGGAGTTAGGCTGTCGCGTTACCCACTATTGGCGGGGACAGTGACAAAGGGATGATACGTGTTAGTTTCCTTAGAAATTATCGTTTTCTTACACTGTCAAAATAAAAGTGTTGTTTTAGCTATACACTACAGCTGTATACGAGTATAGCAGGGCAGGTTGAGGAAACCTGGTTGTAAGAGACTTCGTGCCACACTTTTCGTTAAATTATATAGACATTGATAGCGAGGAAACTGAAATTATTAGTTCCTTGACTAGGACTTCATGTTTATTACGCTTAATCCCGTATATCATTTACCGAGGGAGAATCGAACCCAAAACAGTTGTGTTAAGAGTCACACGCTGTGCCTCTCCGCCACAAGGATTACAAAAACAGAAAAAAAAATTAGAACAAGTTAAGCCGTATTTCACAGTTGTAATTCGAACCAAACCAAGAAAAACAGGATAATTATTTAAAGAAATCTTTGATTTTACAATATTTTACGTACCTCCTCCGTGTTTGTTTTAAAAGTTTTAGAAATTGCTATTCTCAAGGCCTATACACAAATTGTAAATCAAATTACGGACAATCAACAAAATTTACTTTCGACCTCATCTTTCCAACAACACTCGTAGCTTCCATTTAGTTTCTCAAACACTGATGGTAAGGATAAGGACTTGACTTTGATGAGGAGTATCTCAAGTTATATCGATTTCTCTATTTGGTGTGCCTACCTATTACCTTAATTGTTTTATGTCTGACGGGTATTTTGGCTGCTGAGAAAAGAGTGCTCCAAGTTTGAGGTACACAAACGTGCAACTGTTAACGCGAGGGTTGTGGGTCTAATGCCAATTCGGAATAATATAATATTTAAATTTTCTCTCTCTGTTAATAGCGTGTAGAGAGCCGAAACTTAATGCTGATCGACACCAGAGCGAACAAATGAAAATTATAAATATTTCATTTCCTCAAGTGGGAATCGAATCCGCAACTTGTCACGTTTAGTCGCACATTTGTGACTCTGTGCCACTACTGGCCTTATTATATACCACCTATGGAAACCATGTGAATTAAAAACCGTTATAATATTGTATACAAACATACACAAGCTAAAAGTATTTTTAGTAATTACAACAGAACCTAAATACTCTGTTGAAAGGTGCTCAATATTACCCGTCACGTACAACAAAAATGTTTTAGAGCGCAGCTTGCTCGTCACTTGTTGGTACCCATTTAATACTTTAGGGTACGATACGACTTTTGATATATAAATATGCCTTTAGATATAAATATGATACGATTTTTGATATATTATATGCATTATATGAATAGGTAAAATATATGCAACACTAAAGATTTTATTTTCTCTTGTTCAAAAATGTATTAAGTAATTAAATTTACCAATTGATTTTTTTTTCATTTCACTGTTGGGCCAGCCTCTGCTTTAAATAATAAATTAAAATGATATGCCTGTTTATACTATATTTTTAGTTCAACAATTCAAGGAATATAGAGCGATTAAAAAAGTCTTTTTTTCTTACTTTAGTATCTGATTTTAGCAGAGTTAGCAGAGGGGAAACTGGGTAACTGGGAACTTAGTGTAAAGATTAATTCAATTCTAAATATTCTTTATTCAAATAGACTGTGTAAGCACTTTTGAATCGTCGGTTCGGAAGGCAGTTCTGCTGAGAAGAGCCGGCAAGAAACTCAACAGTTGCTCTTTTGAAAGTCAATGGTATAATTAATTATGACATTAGCTAGCAGCTATCCTGCATGACATCCAACAGACATTAATTCCATGCATATTTATCCTCCAAATATTCTTGAACAGACACAGAGAGATTAATACAATAAGTCCGCATAATGATATTTCAATTTCCCACTTTGTACCGCATTTTGGACACATTGCTTGTTGACTAGTGGCACTCAACTTAGGGCGTTGATTCATTACCAGGGCATGAAAATGAAAATATTCAATATTCAAAAATCGAACCGAAAACTTATCGCGCTTACAGCCGCAAGCTTATGCCCCTGCGCCACAACTGACCTCAAAAATTGTATATTCAATACAAATGATTACATTAACAATATGTTAAATCGTATCGTGTACTGAAAACATCACCAAAATCATTCCAGCCGGTATTTAACCGCGCGCACGGCATATAGGTAACGGCGGCGGCAGATAAATAACGAATCAGACAGATTTACGATCTGCGCGAATTACGTGGCAATTATGCATAAACACGAAAATTAAAAGTCAATGCTTGTTCTGACGTGAAATGTTTGAGAGCTCATTAGAGTGTATGCCGGTGTTGTAAGCATTTTTGTAATCTACCCGTGTTTATATAAAATGTGGGAGAATAACAGAGTTTTGTTAATATTTTTTCTTTTTTTTTTGTTATCTAGAATGTTACATACGAGTATGTATAGAAAATAAAAAATCATTATATTTCGGGAATACGAATGGAATAACCATAGGGTCCCCTCTGGACGGGACGTCCAGGGACGTAGTAGAGAGTCACTCAGTTACCAATTAAGACACTTCGTTGAATTCCTGAGACATTATGTGCTGATTGGCGGAACTCAACGCTTCTCTTTGCCTCGATACCAAGGCGAGGAAATGATATATTACATTTTCTTTAATGGAAATCAAACCTAAAACTTGCTATGCCTTTGCACCACGACCAGCCTCTTCACATCTACCAAATAGATATCACTGGACGCGTGTTTAGCTTACATAAGTCCCCCTGGAGATAGAATGGTATAATACAAATTAGTTATTAGTTTGTATTGCGATATTGAATCCCATATATATTCCAGAGTGTAAATTGATATTAGACACCAATAGTGGCTAAATCAAGATTAGACAGCCAATCAGTCGCCTGCTGTGACAACCCCAAATGGAATTTAATAATAATGGAATTTACGTATTAGTTTAGCAAGTAAGCAGTTCGATAATCGCTACATCTTAGCCATATGCTTCCAGATAGCTTTTCGTAAAATATGATGTTTGGTTTGGTAGTCGTGTCGATTTCTCAAGGAAAATTTCATATTTTCGGCTTTTCGCTCTGGTGTCTGGTGGAGGCAAAGCGCGGCGTTGAGTTCCGCCACTCAATGCGAAATATCTCGAGAATTCGGTGAAAAATGGAGATCTCTATCTTGAAAAGAATTATTTAATTTTCTGCTCTGGTACACAGGGCTTAGAGCTTATTAAACTTTAAATCAATAATTAAATTTATTTGCCCATCCCACCCCATTATAAAAAAGCTGGTTACTGGTTTGTTTAGTAAGCGGATGGCGTGAGGGTGTCTAATGTGCTCGTTAAAGAGCTATTTGAATGTTTTTACATGAAAAGTAGGCTTGGACATGGATGGCGGTTAATAAAAGGGATTTGGTTGGATCTAAATGGTTCCTCGGTAAAATTGGTTCATCTTCAAGGTGGCCTATTCAATTTTCAGGTTTAGCATGTTTATATTGCTTGTTACTATACATGTTGTTAGTTCGATCGCGCTATAGGTTGTGGATTCGATTCCAACTTAAGGAAATTAAATATTTTTATTTTCCTTACTCTGCTAACTAGGCAAAGCGCGGCGTTCAGTCTCTCTCTGTCTGTCAGGCAACACGTAATGCTTCTAGTATTTGTAAAGAAAGTGTCTTATTTGAATGAATTACCTAATATTTGGCTCCCAAGTTCCCTCGGCCTGGCATGTGTTCACGCTGTATCCCGCACACAGCAAAGTAGGCAGAGGGATAAGACGGCCTAGTGTTAAGACACTCCGTTCCCCAGTTACGCAAAAATAATATATACATATATACTATATATTAAGCGCCTATTAGTACTTATATCTTATAAGTAGTAAGTACATATAGAAAGGAAAATGAAAAAATACTTAAATTTAAATTTTAATCACGGTAATGTAGTCGTAACTAACGAATAAAAGAATAAAGTATCGTACGATATAGAAAAGAAGATCTAAGAAAGTAACTATAAACTTTTTGGTAATCTCATTTCACTTTTAAAGAAAGCAGAAGTTTTAACGTCAGACATTATTCTTTCTTTGTGCAAGTTGAATATTATAAAACTAGATAAGTTAATGAACTTCGTGTTAAGTATTTGTTCACTGAAATGGTTAGTATTTATATTGAAATATCTAAAAAAATTCTATAGAAATTCAAATATTTTTGGACATTTTGTTCCTTTTGTCCAATTAAGTGCACAAAACTCCAGTTTTTTTCAGCTTCACGCTGTTTCCAGCATGTAGCAAGGTAGTAGGAGGGAGACTAATAAAGCCCAATATAGCATTAAATAAATTCATGTCCTTGAGTGATAATGGAACCCATAACCTGTCGCGTTTACAGTCACACGCGCCTGCACCTGCACCACGACTGGTGCTTAAGCTCAAGTGATATTAGCATAGTGTTGTTACACAATTAATTCTATTAATTTAATCATTATCTTATTACGGAATAATCCAGAATAAATAATCCAAAATTTATACGTTACCTTATTAATATGTTTTCCATCCTATGTAGTGGTAGGTTAGTAAACCTTAATGATAGAATTGGCGAAACAAAGTAAAACAGGAAAACAGTGTATGCAGAAAGATCCTGGGAACCTAGTACCTACTAACACATTCCGTTTCCATTAAGGCGCTTCCGTTTCCCACTATAGCCACTTTATCGCATTCTAGAGTCATTATATGTTGAATGGCGGAACTAAACACCGCGTTTTTACCCCGTTACCTAATAAATAATTAGTGTAGATAATTATATCTTAAATACCATTTACTAAAATTAATTTTATTAACTTTCTTAGGGACTACTTTGGTGGGAATATCTAGTAATAGTAATCGCAATTTTTATTGGATGCATCTTCCTAAATTATTTTGTGAAAGTTGTTAATGGTAACTGTGTGTTTTCTTTTATTTTAAATAAAAGATATTTTACAAGAATTTCAAACCATACTATACTTATGTAATGTTTATTGCAGAACGGAGAATAGAACAAAAATTTTATCAAAAAATTTCAACATATCATTCCGTTCAAGCACAACAACCTTCACTAATGGAAACTCTAAATCCTAAAGACGAGTCAAAATTATATACAAGGATAACATTTGTGAATAAAAATGAAAATCTTAACAGTAAGGTTTCATGAAATTCTGACAAAAATTCATACGAACAAAACTAAAAAGAATATCTTAAATAGTTTGTATTATCACAGGAAGTGTCCAGAGTTTACCTGCAAATGGTTTTAGAAAGAAAAATATAATTTCTATTATAAGCGATGAAGTGAATCTTAATTTATCATTGCCAATTACACAAATTTCCCAAAATGTAACAGAAAATGAACTGGAAAATTGGATCCAAACAGTAATATTTGAAAACTTCATCAAACACTATGATGTTATCTAGTGTGTCATGAAATAAACAATTGTACAACTTTAAACAATGCATTTTTTAAATACTGTCCTTTATAATTCAATTACTTGCAATATGAATTTGAAAATTTATTTAAAAAATAAAATAACTTTGTGTGAAATTTTTTTAGGCTGGAATAGGAATGACATTAAAGAATCTTTGTCTATTTTTCTTGTTAGTAGAATAATCTCTTTGGATAAATGTATTTTGTGATAATATCTGTCAAATGACAAACACTAGCTGTCAACTGTCACTCACATGTCACAACGACAATGTCAATTGTAAATTGAGCGGCGTTGTGCAAAATCTGTTGTTAAATCGTATTAAATATTATATAGATTATTGGTTGCATCTAATGTTGTTTGTTCAATATAAAGGACATGAAATAAGACATAGTTTACTGTGATATCATATTCTATAAATAAAATGACTTCTATTATAAAATTACACTGCATTTCTGGCGTAGGA